>PVJI01027249.1:0-17942 GCA_004026765.1 Micronycteris hirsuta
AAAAAAAAAAAAACATAAACAGTACATACAAACAACCTAACCCTACACCTACAAGAACTCGAGGAACAGCAGCAAAGGCAACCCGGAGCAAGTAGAAGGAAGGAAATAACCAAGATCAGATCAGAATTAAATGACTTAGAGACTAAAAGGACAATTCTAAGGATCAATGAATCCAGGGGCTGGTTCTTTGAAAGGATAAACAAAATAGAAAAGCCTTTAATTAGGCTCATTAAGAAAAAAAGAGAAAGGACCCAAATAAACTCAATCAGAAATGAAAGAGGAGATATTACAACTGATGCCACAGAAATACAAAGAATTATAAGTCACTACTATGAAGAACTATATGCTAAGAAATATGAAAACCTAGGAAAATGGACAAATTTTTAGAAAAATATAATCTTCCAAAACTCAATAAAGAAGAAACAGGAAGTCTGAACCAACCAATAACAGCGGATGAAATTAAAGCAGTAATCAAAACACTCCCGACACACAAAAGCCCTGGACCAGATGGTTTCACAGGAGAATTCTACAAAGCATTAAGGGAGGAACTAGCACCTATCCTTCACAGACTATTTCAAATATCCAAAATGATAGAAGCCTCCCAAACTCTTTTGATGATGCCAGCATCATCCTAATCCTAAAACCACAAAAAGACACAACAAAGAAAGAAGACTTCAGGACAATATCACTGACGACATTGATGCTAACATTCTCAACAAAATATTAACAAGCCACATCCAGCAATACATTAAAAAGATCATTCACCATGACCAAGTAGGTTTCATCCCAGGTATGCAAGGATGGTGCAACAATCGCAAAACAATAACCATAATACATCACATAAACCAAAGCAAAGACAAAAATCACATGATCATATCAATAGATGCAGAAAAAGCATTCAATAAGGTACAGCATCCATTTGTGATCAAAACACTTAGCAAAGTGGGAATAGAGGGAGCATTCCTCAACATAATAAAGGCCATATATGAGAAACCTACAGCCAACATTATACTCAATGGACAAAACCTAAATCTTTCCCACTAAGATCAGGAACAAGACAAGGTTGCCCACTATCACCACTTCTGTTCAACATAGTTCTGGAAGTTTTGGCCACAGCAATCATACACGAAAAGGAAATAAAAGGCATCCAAATTGGAAAGGAGGAAACAAAACTGTCGTTTGCAGACGACATGATAGTATACTTAGAAAATCCTATAGACTCCGCCAAAAACTACTCGATCTAATAATTGAATTTTGCAAAACTGCAGGATATAAAGTCAGTATCCAGAAATCAATGGCATTTTTGTATACCAACAGTGAAACAGCAGAAACAGAAATCAGGAAAAAAGTCCCATTTGATATAGCAACAAAAAAAAAAATAAAATACCTGGGAATAAACCTCACCAAGGAGGTTAAAGACCTGTACTCAGAAAACTACACGATGCTGTACAGAGAAATCATGGAAGACACAAACAACTGGAAACATATACCATGCTCATGGATTGGAAGAATCAACATCATCAAAATGCCCATACTCCCCAAAGCATTATATAGATTCAATGCAATCCCTCTCAAAGTACCAATGACATATTTCATGGATATAGAACAAACACTTCAAAAATGTATATGGAAAGATAAACGTCCCCGAATATCAGCTGCAATTTTGAGAAAGAAGAGCAAAGCAGGTGGGATCACAATTCCTGATATCAAACTATATTACAAGGCCACTGTAATCAATTAGCCTAGTACTGGCATAAAAACAGACAGATAGACCAATGGAACAGAATAGAGAGCCCAGAAAAAAACCCAAGTCTCTACAGGCAATCAATCTTCGACAAAGGGGACAGAAGCACAAACTGAAATAAAAATAGCCTCTTTAACAAATGGTGTTGGGAAATCTGGATGGCTACCTGCAAAAAAAGAAACTCGTGCACCAACTTACACCATACACAAAAATAAATTCAAGGTGGATAAAAGACTTAAATGTAAGTTGTGACACCATAAAAGTTCTAGAGGAAAACATCGGTAGGAAAATCTCAGACATTCGACGCAGCAACATCTTCAATGATTTGTCCCAGAGCAAGGGACATAAAGGAAAGAATAAACAAATGGGATCTTATCAAAATAAAGAGCTTCTGTGGGGCTAAAGAAAATAGTATTAAAATGAATAAGGAACCAACCATATGGGAAAACATATTTGCTGATGATACCTCAGACAAGGGTCTGATCTCCAAAATATATAAAGAACTCATATGACTCGACTCCAGGAAGACAAAAAAACCAAATTAAAAAATGGGCAAAGACATGAACAGACACTTCTCGGAAAAGGACATATAGAGGACCCGGAGTCATATGAAAAGATGCTCAACATCATTAGCCATCAGAGAGATGCAAATTAAAACCACAATGAGATATCACCTCACACCAGTCAGAATGGCCATCATCAACCAAGCAGCAGATAACTGTTGGAGGGGATGTGGAGAAAAGGGAACCCTACTGCACTGTTTGTGGGAATGCAGACTGGTGCAGCCATTGTGGAAAACAGTATGGAACTTCCACAGAAAATTGAAAATGGAACTGCCTTTCGACCCAGCTGTTCCACTACTGGGAATATACCCTAAGAATCCTGAAAAACCAATTCAAAAGAACCTTTGCACTCCTATGTTCATAGAAGCACAGTTCACAATAGCTAAGTGCTGGAAACAACCTAGGTGCCAATCTACAAATGAATGGATCAAGAAACTATGGAACATTTCCACAATGGAATTCTACGCAGCAGAAAGGAAGAAGGAGCTTATACCCTTTGCAACAGCATGGATGGAACTGGAGAGCATTATGCTAAGTGAAGTAAGTCAGGCAGTGAAGGACAAATACAATATGATCTCACCATTAACCAGATCATAACCAACAAAAGCAGAAAGCAAGCAAAACATAACTGGAGACATTGAAATTAAGAACAGTCTAATAATAGACGGGTGAGAGCGGGGAGGGGACAATGGGGAGAAACATTTTCAGGAACCACTGTAAAGGAAACAAGGACAGAACTAAGGAGGAGGAGGGAGGCTGGGGGGAGGGGGACTGTAGGGGAAGGGAGGAGGGGAGGAGAGAGGATGCAAATAACTGTAATTGAACAAAAAAAATAACTTCAAGGTGGGTAAAAGACTTACATATAAGTTGTGACATCATAAAAGTCCTATTGGAGAACATAGGCAAGAAAATGTCAGATGTTCCATGCAGCAATATTTTCACTGATATGTCCCCTAGAGCAAGGGACATAAAGGAAAAGATAAACAAATGGGACCTCATCAAAATAATAAAAAAAAAACTTCTGCATGGCAATGAAAACAGAATTAAAATGAAAGGAGTACCAACTGTATGGTGAAACATATATGCCAATGATACCTTGTGAAAGGGTTTGACCAACAAAATATATAAAGAACTCACACAGCTCCACTCTAGGAAGACAACCCAATTAAAAACTGGGCAAAGGACCTGAATAGACAATTCTCCAAGGAGAACATACAGAGGTCCCAGAGACATATGGAAAGGTTCTCAGCATCATAAGCCATTAGAGAGATGCAAATTAAAAGCACAATGAGGTACCACTTCACACCAGTGAGAATGGCCACCATAAACAAACCCACAGGTGTTGGAGAGGACATGGACGAAAGGGAACTCTAGTGCACTCTTGGTGGGAATGCATACTGGTGCAGCCATTGTGGAAAACAGTATGGAATTTCCTTAGAGAACTAAAAATCAAACTGTCTTTTGACCCAGCAATTCCACTGCTGGGATTATACCTTAAGAGCCCTGAAACACCAATCCAAAAGAACCTATGCACCCCAATGTTCATAGCAGCACAATTTACAATATCCAAGTGCCAGAAGCATCCTAAGTGCTCATCAGTCAGTGAATGGATCAAAAGCATAGAGTATATTTTCTATGTTTTCATCTTTAAAAAGGTTCCTTAGATATAACGTGACACCCTCAAAATCAGCATTTCATTGTATTCTGATTTTTCAAGTACATTTTATTGATTATGCTATTACAGTGTCTGATGTGTTTCCCTCCCTTTATTCCCCTCCACTGTTACCCACCCTGCCTCAAGTATCCGCCCCCCCCACCTTATTCCATGCCCATGGGTCATGCACATTAGTTCTTTGGCTTTGTCGTTTATTATACTGTTCTTAACCTCCCCCTGTCTCTTTTGTACCTGCCAGTTACACTTCTTATTTCCTGTACCTTTTTCCCCATTCTCTCCCCTCCCCATCCCCACTGATAACCCTCTGTGTGATGTCCATTTCTGTGATTCTGTCCCTGCTCTAGTTGTTTGCTTAGTTTGGTTTTGGTTTTGTTTTTAGGTTCAGTTGTTGGCAGTTTTCAGTTTGTTGTCATTTTACTCTTCATAGTTTTAACCATTTTCTACAGAAGTCCCTTTAACATTTTGTACAATAAGGATTTGGTGATGATGGACTCTTTTTCCTTGGCATTATCTGGGAAGCACTTTATCTGCCCTTCCATTCTAAATGATACCTTTGCTGGACAGAGTCATCTTGGATGTAGGCCCATGCCTTTCATGACTTTCAATACTCTTCCAAGCCAGTTCTTGTCTGCAGGGTTTCTTTTGAGAAATCAGCTGATAGCTTCATGGGAACTCCTTTGTAGATAACTGTCGCCTTCCTGCTAGTGCTTTTAAGATTCTCTCCTTATTTTTAATGTTGGGTAATTTAATTGTGATGTGCCTTGGCGTGTTTCCCCTTGGATCTAACTTCTCTGGGACTCTGAGCATTCTGGGCTTTCATGTATAGTTCCTTTGCCAGATTGGGGAAGTTCTGCATTATTTGTTCAAATCAGTTTTCAATTTCTCACTCTTCTTCTCCTTCTGGCACCCCTACGATTTGGATGTTGGAACATCTGAAGTTGTTCCGGAGGTTCCTCAGCCTCTCCTCACTTTTTTGAATTCTTATTTCTTCATTCTGTTTCACTTGGATGTTTATTTCCTCCTTCACTCCAAATTGTTGAGATGAGTCCCCGTTTCCTTCCCTTCCCTGTAGGTTCCTTGTATACTTTTCTTTCTTTCACTTCATATAGCCTTCAATTGTTCCTCTATTTTGCGACCATACTCAACCATTTGTATGAGCATCCTGATTACCAGTGTTTTGAACCATCTGATTGGTTGGCTATCTCTTCATTGCTTAGTTCTGTTTTTGGAGCTTTGATCATTTCTTTCATTTGGGCCACAATTCTTTGTCTCAGCGCTCCTGTTACATAATAAGGGCTGGACTGTTAGATATTCAGCAGGGTGGGGCAACTCACTTCACTGTGCTCTGGTGCTGTATACGGAGGAGGTGTCCGAGAGGGAACAATGCCAGGTGTTTGGCTCTTCGCCAGCTTTCAGTCATTTCCCTCACTTCCCACAAACAGATTGGGCCCTTTTAGTTGCTGATTCCCAGGTGGGTGCGTTTGTGTGCATTCTAGGTCTCAGGGGCCCCTCCAACAAACTCCTGTGAGACTGGGAGTTTCTCCTGCTGCTGTAACCTCCACAGATTTTTACAGCCAGAGGTTTTGAGTCTTTAGTTTCCTGTGCTGGAACCCTGAGTTGCTTAGTCTGTCTCGCTCTCCAATTGTTCCTCCCAGCTAATTGGGCTCTGAATGTGGGATATCCTGGCCCACCAGCCACTTCCTTGCCCACCAGGTTGTCTCACGTCCTCACTGTCCTGGCTTCCCCGACTTCCAGCCACTCCTTCCAGTCTGGATGAATGTTTGACTCCTGGGTTGTCAGACTTGTGTACAGTGTGATTTTCTGGCATTTCTGGTGGTTTTGTTTTTAAATTTGTTGTTGTCCTTTTGGTTGCGAGGAAGTCGAGTCTGTCTACGTCATGTGATCTTGGCCAGAACTCATTCTGTCCAGATTTCCTCTCTGTTCTGCTGATGCGTGTCTTTTTGATTAGGAGGTTTAAACCAATTATCCCTGGCTGGTGTAGCTCAGAGGATTGAGCGCGGGCTGGGAACCAAAGGGTCCTGGTTCAATTCCCAGTCGGGGCACATGCCTAGGTTGCAGGCCGGATCTCTGTGAGGGCCACGTGAGGGGAACCATACATTGTTGTTTCTCTCCCTCTCTGTCTCCCTCCCTTCCCCTCTCTCTAAAAATAAATAAAAATAAAATCTTAAAAATAACAATTATTCTTGATTAGTCCAATGATACTTACATGATTTACTATTGTTGTTTTGTTGTCTTCTGCATACGCCATCTTTGTTTTTTATTCATTTTCTCCCTTACCACTTCCATTTGTTCATTTGATTCTTTCATACTAACATGTTCTCATCCCCTCTCTCCAGTGTTAAGGAAATACCACCTCCCTTCTTCCAATGTCCCAAGGATACCCACTTCCTCCATCCAGGGCCAAGGATATATGCCCCCTCCATCCCTGTTGCAGGGAATACCACACTCTAATTGCAGGGCACACCCCTTCCTCCATCCAGGCTGCAGGGAATACCACACTCTAGTTCCAGGGTCCCGGTAATACCCCTCTCTCCATCCTGGTTCCACAGATTACCCCTCCCTATAGCCAGCATTCAGGGAACACTCCCGCCCTCCATCCAGGGTCCAGGAAATACATCCTCCCTCCATCCAGGGTCCAGGAGTAACCTATTCCTCTTCTAAGTGACTCAGGAATATATTCTCCATCCTGTGTCCCACAGAATAGCCACACACTCCTCCAGAGTCCTGGGAATACTCCCACCATCCAGGGTCCACAGAAGAGCTCCAACCACCTGCTGCGTTCAGGGAATACCCCTTCCCTCCATCCAGGGCCCAGGGTATACTCCCCCTCCATCCCTGGTCCTATAGAATTTCCATCCCCACATCCAGCGTTCAGGGTATACCCCCTCCCTCCACCGTGGGCCCAGGGAATACCCATCCCACTACTCAGAGCCCAGGGAATAACCCCTCCTTCCATCCATGGCCCAGGAAATTCCTCCTCCCTCCAAACAGAAATACCTCCTGCCTCCATCCATGGCCCAGGGAATACCTCTGCTTCATCCATTGTCCAGGAGATACCTCTTACTCCATTTAGGGCCCAGGGAATACCCTGTTCATCCATCCAATGTCCCCTAGAATAGCTCCATCCTCTCCAGGGTTCATGGAATACCCCCTATGTCCACCCAGGGTCCAGAGAATACCACCTCCCTCCATATGGAGTCCAGGAAATGACTTTTCCCTCCATTCAGGGCCCAGGGAATAGGCCCTACCTTCATCCAGAGTCCAGGGAATACCCCCAACCTCTTCCAGAGTTCCATGGATACTCCCTCCCCAAACAGTTTCCCACAGAACAGCCCCTCCCACAATATGTGGAATACCCCTTCCTTCCTTGCAGGTGCTGGAAATACCTCCTCCCTCCATTTAGGGTCCAGGAAATACAACCTCTTCCATCCAGGCTCCATGGACTCACACATTAACCTCTCTCTCCATCCATGGTCCCACAGAGTAGCCCCACTCTCCTCCAGGGTTCAAGGGATACCCTCTCCCTCCATGCAGTGTCTGGAGAAGACCACCCACGTCCATCCGTGGTCCAGGAAGTACTTTGTCCCTCCATCCTTGAAGATCCTGAGCTGCACTTGATAATGGTGCATGGGTGCATAAAGTGACTCCTGCATGCCAGTTTTAAAACTCGAACAGTGAGTACTTTGTACACATCAGGACATCACCCCATGGCTATCCCTAAGGCCCTCCAGGCTCAGTTGTTGCTGTCACCCAAGGTGAGGTTGCCTAGGAGGTACGCGGGCAGGCTAACTCCCGGGACCCCAGCTTGCATGGGTTGATGATACTTGCTGCACAGTTTCTGAGGAACTTCACTTCCCGGCACAGTTGGTGATGCTCCAGGAAATCACACAGGCGGGCGTCACTCTTGGTTGTAGCCAGGGGGAATAGATTAAGCAGGATCTTGTTTACCATCTTCTCCATTTGCAAGGCGTTTTTCATGGCGGCCTGGCCGCTCTCCGAGAGGCATCGGTCAGGCCTCCAAGATATCGGCCAGGCGGATGCCACCCACTTGCTGGTTCTGCATTCGCATCAGCGTCTGGACTTGCTCCCATTCCTCTCTCCACTGCCACAAGAAGAAGGCAGGAAAGTGCTTCAAAGCAACTTTGTGGTGGTCAAAGTAGGAGGCCGTGGACAGGTACATGTAGAAGGGGTACAGCTACCCTTTGATGTGTTTATTGAGCGCGGCCTCACATTCCCGACAATAGTTATGGTGCACTCGCAAAGGAGGCGGTGGGCCTGGGCGGGTGGAGGCAAAGCCGGTGATGGGGCCTCCACCACTGAGGTGCGGAAGCAAGGCTTCCTGTGGTGCAGCAGCCTTGAGGTCTGGGTCTCCGGCGAAAAAGGCCAACAAAGCGCCATGACGAGGCCTGAGGGGCAGGCTGCGGTTCGGGCAGCATCCTGGGTGAAGGCGGTGGCGCCGCAGGCCCCGGGTCATCCCCTTGGTGGTCCATGAGGGTAGCTGGAGGTCAGTCAGCAGCGATGGCAGTGGGGACCTTGGAATGTCTCTAGGGGGTGAGGGACAAACAGTGTGGCTTGGCACAGGCATGCTTACGCCTCGGCTGCAGGTGGCTGATGTTTGGCTCTGAGATGACACTGGGAAGGGGAAGAAGAGAGCACTGCTCATGAGGGTTGCAGAGGGTGGGACTGAGGGAGGATCCCCTGGGAGGGGCAGAGCGGAAAGGGGACTTCAGGGGCGGGGGGGTGGGCAACGAGCAGAGTGCCAACAACATGTCCCAGGTTCCATCACAGCCTAGGTGAGGGCAGGGAGAATCGGATCCGAGCACCTGGCACTTAATAAAAGTTTTTGTATTTTTTACTACTTATGCTATTACAGTTGCCCCCACTTTTGGCCCTTTTCCCACCTCCACACAGCTCCCACTCCATCAGGCTATCCCCATACCTTCGCTTGGGCCCATGGCTCATGCAGGTGCTGGTTGCCTGGGGAACCAAGTGTGTTATTAGAGGGATGGGGCTTTCAGGTCTTCATCCAGATCTCTGCGGAGCGGAGAGGACCTGGAGGTTGACTTAATCACAAATGACCAAAGATTTAGTTAATCACACCAGGCCATGATGAGGCCTTCATTAAGACCCTAATGGAAGAGGTTCAGAAAGCATCTGGGTCATTGAACAGAACGAGGGCCTGTGAGGGCAAAGCAACTGGAGCGGTCACAGAAGCTCCATGATCCTTCTCCCTATACCTTGCCCCATGCATCTCTTCCACATGACTGATCCTAAGGTGTATCTGTTTAATAAACTGGTAATCTAGTCAGTAAACTCTTTTCCTGAGTTCTGTGAGACACCAAATTGTCAGACTTTAGGGTGAGGTCCCAGGAACTTGCAGTTTATAGCCTGTTAGTCAGAAGCACAACTGAGAACCTAGACTTTCCAGCAATGCCTGAAGTGCAGGGTGCGAGGCAGTCTTATGGGACTGAGTGCTCAACCTGAGTGGGATCTGACTAACTGCGGGCAGTTAAAGTGTCGTTATTGGACTTTAGGTCTCCCAGTTGGTATCTGTAAAGTTGGAAAATTGGTTGATGTGGGAAAAACGGACACATTTGTGTTCAGAAATGTACCCACTAATGAGTAACAACTTTATGCCAATAAATTCAACAATTGAGTTGAAATTACATTATAGGTTAACCTAATGTGTGAAGTTAGATACAAAAACTCTAAATAAAAATGTTACTAAAGCAAATCCACAGGACCATGTGGTATACATGTAGTCACCAATAGTCACTCAGGAAGAAATATTGACCCTAAATAGCTTTGTAAAGTGAGCTTGGCAGTCCTCCCTTCTCTTTAATTAATTTTATAGTAGAAGGAGAGGTGTTAGTTCTTGGAATGTTCTGGAAAATTCACCTGTGAAGCCATCCAGTCCACAGCTTTTGTTTGCTGGGGGCTTTTTTTTTTAATAACTGCTTAAATTACATTAGTTGTATGCCATCTGTTTAGTTTTCCAGTTTATTCTTAACTCCATTTCAGAAGATTGTAAGTTTCTATCAGCAATTTATTCCTTTCTTCCAGATTGTCTACTTTGGTGGCATATAGTTGTTCTTAATATTTTCTTTTGCTACTTACACACCTCAGACATAGATATGATTGTATCAGTCTCATCCTGCTAGTGGTTAGATGATAAATGCCCAGTTTGGGTAAGTAACACCTACTGTGCACGAATGATCAACGTAGGAGCAGTGACACTGCCATCTTTAGAAACGCCTCCTTGCAAGGTTGGGCCTTGGGCCTGGTATCTGGGAACTTTGATTTGGGGAGTGTTCTCACCTTTCATAATTGGTAAGTGTGTCCTTATGCCTAGAGTGGGTAAACAATATAGTTTATGGTGAATATGTTTTCTTTCTGTGTGTATGAAGTCTCGGTACTTGCTAAGCTAAGGGCACCTACACACCTAGCCCACGATACAAACCTGGATCATTGAATCTATGAAGAGCTTTACGGTCTCAGAGTTACCTACATGATAGTTCCACATCTAATGGGCATCTCAGGTTTTACATAATATGACATTCCCACCCTTCTACTTCGATAGGCCCCTGGCCAAATGTCCCCAGTTTTACGAATAGCGCTACTATCAACCCAGGTATTCAATTCTAAACACCAGAATTGAATTCCTCTTTTCTCACTCTTCATCTCTGGTCCATAAGCAAAGCTTATCAGTTCATCAAGTCCATGTGGAATTTGCCCACATCTTTTCATTTTCTGTCACCACCATAGTTCAACCCCCACTGTCTTTCGCCTGGACCAGCTACAAGATTTCTTAACTTGCCTCCCAGCTTCAGCTGTCCCCCACTCTCTACAGTCTTCGAAGCACTGAGTCACTGACAATGTGAAGGAGAATTTATGCTATTTCATATTCAATATCATAAATTTGACCTTCATCCCTGACCTTGTATTTTTTTAGTCCTATGGAGATTATTTTGGGGTTTGGGGTGCCATGTTACACTAAGGGAAAAAGAGTAAAACTGAAGCAAAAAAAACTATATTTGGATGTTTTGTAAGGGTAATATGCATGTCTAGGGTAATATGCATGTTTAGGATAGTGCCGTGGGAAGTCACTCCCAGGTTTCTGGGAAAGCCAACCTAATGCTCAGTTATCACTGCTGTTGCTCTGGGTGAGCTCGTCAAAGACGTACTGTGCCAAGATGGCTTCCGGGGTCTTCATCTTCTTATCCAGATATTGTTAAGAAACATTAACATTTGCGGATTTTAGTAAACTAAAAAATATCAGGTAAAATGAAAGAACCCTTTAATTCCTCCCCAATCCCAGTCTCTTTATTTTTTTCTTTTGATCTAGTGAAAGCACACCAATAATTTTAAGGCCAGGCTTTATACTTTTAGCATTAAAATGCATCTATATTCACCAGGACCCCAGAGTATCCACCTCACCACGCCCCGCCATATACCACATGGTTTATAAGGGGAAGATTAATTCTGTGCTTTGCAATGTCCCAAGGAATATCCCCTCTATCCATCCAGGGTGCCGGAAGTACCTCCTCCCTCCATTCAGAACACTGGGAATAAACCCTCCCTCCATCCAGAGTCCATGGAATATCCTCTCTCCCCATCTAGGGAGGGTCCAGGGAATACTTCCTACCTCTATTCAGGGTCCAGGGAGTACACCCTCCTTCCATTCAGGGTCCAGTACAGACTCACTTCTAACATCTTAAAATAGAAACATCTTTAATCTCTTCACAAATACAAGTCTGGCTGTGGCTGGTGTGGCTCAGTTGGGTGGTGTATTGTTCCATACACCAAAAGGTTGTGGATTAGAGCCCTGGTCAGGGCACACACCTAGGTTGTGGGCTGGATCCCTGGTGGGGTATGTATGGGAGGCAACCAATCAATGTCTATCTGTCTCTCTCTCTCCCCATTTCCACCCCCATTCCTCACTCTCTAAAAGCAATAAACATCCAAACATTCTTGGTTGAGAAATATACAGTGTCCGGTAAGGCCTGCCTGAGTGTGGTTAGGAGGATAATAATATGGGAGTTATAATTTAAAACTTAATTTGAACATTTCCCCGAAAATGCCATGGTGTGCTTGACTGTGATAGTGTTATGTTGCAGAATTACTGGCTTATGATTTTATAATAAAGGGGGGCATTATTTGTGCTGGAATATACATACAATCTGATACATTAGTTTGCTTGCACTTGCCTAGATCAAATTTTGAATATGTCTCATCAGAAAAAAAGACTCATCTTCTAACTCATCCCTGTGGCAGTGATTTCCACACCTGTGTTCACACGTCGTCATGAGAATGTTCGCGTTTTGAGTGCAGCTCCATGTAATTCCCGTGTAGGCAAGTGTGGATCATGTCTGTGGAATGGGAATTCTTTAATAGGAAGCTGGCAAAGATGCATCTTTAAAAATTCTGGTTTGCTGAGCCCTGCATATTACATTACCGTGGTTCTGCTGCCACCGACCTGAATTTACATCCTAATGCCCTGCTAATGACTAAAACGATCCCTGTTCTGCTTAACCCCATGAATAACCAATCCAATGTAAATATGTCCTAAAGCCTCTAATAAAAACCCCGGCTAAGCAATCCACAAGGCCTTTTCCTGAGATGGAGGAATTGGTCACGTGGCCCCGGACTCTCTTTCCCTGTGTGTCTCGGTATGAGATTCTTTCAAGCATCGAGTTGCGGTCACCCACGGGTTTCAGCCGGTATGAAACCCCCAGGACACATCCCCTCTGCTCTCTACATTGATGGAGAATATACTGCTTAATGTAATCTGATTTAATTCACATATCATACAGTTTACACATTTAAAGTGACGAATTCTATGGATTTTAGTATATTTGTATGGTTGTGCAACCATCACTATAATCAATTTTAGAATATTGTCATCATCCCCAAAAGAAACACCATGCTCATTAGTAGCCACTCCCTATTTTCCAACTACCTCAGCCAGTGGCAACCACAAGTCTATTGTTTGCCCTTTCTGGACATTTTATATAAATGCAATAATAGATAATGTGGTAGTTTTGTGGATGGTTTTTCACTTAACATAATGTCTTCGATACTCATCTATATTGTGTTGTGTACCAGTACCTCACTTCTATTTTATTGCCAAGTGATGCCCCAGTTAACTTGCTTGGGAGTTCCCAGATTGACTTGCCTGGGAGGTCCCAGTTGACTTGTTCCAGAGGTCCTGTTAGACTTGGACAAGAGATCCCAGGATGACTTGACCAGGAGGTCCCCAGTTGACCTGGTTGGGAGGTTCTCGGTTGACTTGGTGAAGAGGTCCCTGGGCACCTTGGTTGGGAGGTCCCCCGCTGAGTTGGTAAGGGTGTCCAGGGTTGACTTGGCCAGCAGCTCCCCAGGTGGCTTGTTCAGCAGGTCCCGATTGACTTGGCCAGGATGTCTGTGGTTGACTTGCTGGGGAGGTCCTGGTTGACTTGGCGAAGAGGCCACAGGTGGACTTCGTTCCATAAGTACTGCATTGACTTCCTCAGGGCATTTTTCAGAAAGCTTTGTGGGCGACTTCTCTCTGCCCGTCATGCCCTCATAATAAGCCCAGGTGTCCTCCAGCATCCTGTCAGGATCAAGCTCTTCCAGCACCTTTACTAAGAGGTCTGGAGGTAGACATTCCTTCAGATCATATTGAGCCAATGGATGCGAGTTCAGTCTGGCTTTTATTTCCTCTACAAAAGCCCTCCGTGCTTGCTGGGCTGGAGAGAGCTTGGAAAGCAGTTCTGCTCCTTTGGGAAGCTTTTTCTGAGCTTTTCTAGGGGGAGGCCGTGGAACTCTATGAGCAATCATTGGGAGAAAGCCCTCCCTAGGGCCACGGATGATAAGATTATCAGCAGGTGGGCAGCCTGTTCTGAAATCATCCAGCCCTTCTCTCACAAATGTCCACTTCCAAGTGTCCACGGAGTAATTCAGAAGCCTGCTCCTCTGCTCTGTCAAATAGTTGGGAGGTTCTCTTGTCTTGTACCAGCGCTTACAATGTGGTCCCAGGGGTATCGGCTCCAGAGGCTCCATCCTGAGCAGCCACTTTCCCTTGCGATGAGGGAGAAACAGCCTCTTCTTGTCTGCCATAGCATCGCTGGCCTTAAGGAGACCAGTGGCTTCAGTGCTCTGTTGTCCCTGCCGATCTGGTTGCTAGGTGACCATTACTAGGTGCTGCAGGAATCTTCCTGATAGCTGGGTCAAGGGAGACTCACTGCACATCCTTCATTTTCCCAAGATGGGCTGAGAAGATGCATTCTTTGTCATGGTAGAGACCTGTTTCAGTGTATGGACACCCCACAATATGTTTATCTAGTCACCTTTTTGCTGAACTTTTAAGTCACTTCCCGTTTGAGGTTGTTGTAACTCTAGCGGCTACAAATATTTCATGTACTCATGTCTTAGTACCCATACTTTCATTTCTCTTATGTGAATATTAGCTAAGAATTGAATGGTGAGAGCATCTGATATGTGGTTTCTTCCCACATGTAGTCACAGACATCAAGTTTTAATATTTGCCCAAATATGGGTGTGGTGAGGCAGGTGTACACCAATGGAACAGAACAGATGGCCCAGAAATAAACCTAAGTCTCTAAGGTCAAGTATTAAAAAAAGTAGGGGGGACAGTGGCAAAAGATGGAGTAAAAATAGCTGCTTCAACAAATGGTGTTGGAAGCGCTGGACAGCTACATGCAATAAAAAAACAACAACAAAAAAAAACTGAAACTCGAGCACCAACTTACACCATACCCAAAAATAAATTCAAGGTGGATAAAAGATTTAAATATAAGTCATGACACCATTAAAGTCCTAGAGGAGAACATAGGCAGGAAAATCTCAGATATTTCATGCTGCAATATTTTCACCCTAGAGCAAGGGACATAAATGAAGGAATAAACAAAGGGGTCTCATCAAAAGACAAAGCTTCTGCATGGCTAAAGAAAACAGTTTTCAAATGAAAAGAGAGCCAACTGTATGGGAAAACATATCTGCCAATGACACCTCGGACCACAGTTTGATCTCCAAAATACATAAAGAATACACACGACTCCACTCTAAGAAGACAAGCAACCCAATTAAAAAATCGGCAAAGGACTCGAATGGGCACTTCTCCAAGAAGGACATCCGTAGGGTCCAGAGACATATGAAAAGATGCTCAATATTGATAGCTAGCAGAGAAATGCAAATTAAAACCACGACGAGATATGACTTCACATCGGTCAGAATTGGCATCATAAACAAAGCAACAAACAAGCGTTGGAAGGTTGTGGAGGAAAGAGAACCCCAGTGGGCTCTTGGTGTGATTGCAGACTGGTGTAACCACTATGGAAAACAGTAGGAATTTCCTCAAAACACTAAAAATGACACTGCCTTTTGACCAGCAAATTCACTGCTAGGATTATATCCTAAGAACCCTGACACACCAATCCAAAAGAATCTATGCAACCCAAGGTTCATAGTAGCACAATTTACAATAGCCAAGTGCTGGAAGCAACCTAAGTACCCATCGTAAATGAATGGATTAAAAACAAAAAAACAAACTACGGTACAATCATACAACGGAATTCTATGCATCAGAAAGAAAGAAGGAGTTCCTACCCTTTGCAACAGCATGGATGGAACTGGAAAGCATTATGCTAAGTGAAATAAGCCAGACTGTCACAGACAAATACCATATGATCTCACCTTTAAACAGAATCTAATCAACAAAACAAGCAAGTAAGGACACTGGAATTGAGAACAGGCTGACCGTGACCAGAGGGGAGAGGTTTGGGGATTACAGGGGAAAACGGTGAAGGGTTTTCAGGAACAATTATGAAGGACTCATGGGCAATAACAAACAGGGGGTGGTCAGCTGTAAAGAGCGGAGGGAGGTGGGAAGGGCTGGGGAGAAAAGGCAGAAAACTGTACTTAAACAACTAAAGAAAAGTTTAAAACAAAGAAAAATAAAGCAAACCAGGGTATTATTTAAAAAAAAAAAAGAAAAAGAAAAGAAAAGAAACGTTAATGAGCAGTTGCAAAATACAACACATTCACCACCCCGGGGGTCCTTGCCTTCTTTTCAATGAGACAAAGTGTCAGCAAAGTTAACTTGATCCCGTTGATTTAAGTGGGAAACTTGGTGTGAATGCCGTTATTCTGACACAGACGTGTGCTGCCTTAACTTCCATATGGAAAATGGATGATTGATGTTAGATTTGTTTGTACCTCTCCATATTAAGCTTTTCTCGACACAACACTATTCCACTAAACAAGTAAAGACATTCAAGAAGTCACAGTTTTCAGGCAAAGGTGGTTTTATGGCCTGGCCACACAGGTTTTCTCAAAGTTTTGTATGCAGTTAGGTTTTCAAAGAGCAATATATGGTTTGTTTAGCTTCCACAGCGAAAAGGCAGTGCAGTAGGCAATGGAAAAAAGAAACTAACACTTCATTTTGTAGGCAGCTATGTTATACAGGGCACATTTAGGAAAATAGTGCAATCCACCCTCTCGAGAAATTGCCTTAATGCTGTATCAGAAGTCAAATCAGACAAAACATCATAGTTTTTACAAACGTTTATTCGGAAAATGTTAACCATCTAGCTATTGAACATTTAAATTCTATCATCTCCATTAATTTAGCACATATGAAACAACTGTGAACCACCCAACTCCTCTGTTTTCTCTGAACCAACATTTTCCTTTTGGTAATAATGCCCAAGGGTTTGAGAAGTGGCACTTGGGATTTTCTCTCAGGGAAGGAAACCTGGTACAGGACCTAGTGTTGTTTCCCAACACCTCTTTCAATGACCTCTTTTAGATCAGCTTCCCCTCAAACCCGTGGGCGGAAGCCCCCTTTTTTGAGCTTCTCCAGGATTCCCTATGGCAGGGCGTATCCTGCCACACAGTAGGTGAAAATCCTTGGTCTCCTGTGCCGCCACGCTCAGGACCCCTGGAACAGCTATGACGCGGGGTGCTCAAGTAATTTTCACGACCTCTCTCATAATCAGATTGCCTGCTGCTGCAGCCTTCATCATAGCCCTGGCTTCCACCGGATGTCAGTCTGGGCCTTCCTGCTGGTGGTACTGCACACCAGAGACCTGCAAAGTCAATGGCCAAACAACAAGAGAGCAACTACATTTAAAACTTTTTGTATCATTACACCATGACCCCGGGAAAGCACTAAACCCTCAGAGAACCATACCCGTTAGTCAGCCTCTGCTGTGAAGGGAGCAATTATGCTGAAGGAGTCAAGGGAGTTGTCACTTAGTTAAAACAGAAAGGTTAACAGTGATCTCCTCCAGCCTAACCTGAGGGTAGAAAGTAACTGTTCAGACAGCCACATTTTTTGACAATGGGCTGATATTCTGAACATCATTTTGCTCCTGAGCTTTGTACTGTAAAATACTCCTTGTTTTGTGAAAATGTTAAAATACAGATCAGGCAAAGCACACATATGCAGAGCCCACGGAATGGGCCCAAATGCGGAGAAGACCACAGGGTCCGGGGGTCAAGGGCTTCATGCAGGTGGCCAAGAGGGAGAGAAAATGGGAGCCTAGGAATAGTGCCAACAACCTCTGAAAACACAAGAAGCATTTAGTCAGCAAAAGAGAGGAGACTGCCCCCCTTACTCTGCAAAGCAATCTATTGTTTTTATTTTATTTTATTTTATTTTTTAATTAATTTTTGTTTAATTACAGTTATTTGCGGTCTCTCCCCTCCCCTCTCCCTTACCCTTCGGTCCCACCCCCCGGCCTCCCTCCTCCACATTAGTTCTGTCCTTGTGTCCTCTACAGTGATTCCTGAAAACTCTTCACCCCATTGTCCCCTCCCCGCTCCCCCCTGTCTATTGTTATACTGTTCTTAATTTCAGTGTCTCTGGTTATGTTTTGCTTGCTTTCTGCTTTTTTATACCTTTCTCAACAGCATGGATGGAACTGGAGAGCATTAT
>PVJI01027250.1:0-17940 GCA_004026765.1 Micronycteris hirsuta
TACAGCCAACATTATACTCAATGGACAAAAACTAAAATCTTTCCCACTAAGATCAGGAACAAGACAAGGTTGTCCACTATCACCACTTCTATTTAACATAGTACTGGAAGTTTTAGCCACAGCAATCAGACAAGAAAAGGAAATAAAAGGCATCCAAATTGGAAAGGAGGAAACAAAACTGTCATTGTTTGCAGACGACATGATAGTGTACTTAGGAAATCCTATAGACTCCGCCAAAAAACTACTCGATCTAATAATTGATTTTGGCAAAACAGCAGGATATAAAGTCAATATCCAGAAATCAAAGGCATTTTTATATACCAACAGTGAAAAATCAGAAGCAGAAATCAGGAAAAAAATCCCATTTGATACAGCAACAGAAAAATAAAATACCTGGGAATCAACCTCACCAAGGAGGTAAAAGACCTGTACTCAGAAAACTACACAACACTGAAGAAAGAAATCATGGAAGACACAAACAAATGGAAACATATACCATGCTCATGGATTGGAAGAATCAACATCATCAAAATGTCCATACTCCCCAAAGCAATTTATAGATTCAGTGCAAATCTATCAAAGTACCAGGGGCATATTTCACGGATATAGAACAAACACTTCAAAAATTTATATGGAACCATAAACGTCCCTGAATATCAGTTGCAATTTTGAGAAAGAAGAGCAAAGCAGGAGGGATCACAATTCCTGATATCAAACTATATTACAAGGCCACTGTAATCAAAACAGCCTGGTACTGGCATAAAAAGAGACAGACAGACCAATGGAACAGAATAGAAAGCCCAGAAATAAACCCAAGTCTCTACGGACAATTAATCTTCAACAAAGGGGGCAGAAGCATAAAATGGAATAAAAATAGCCTCTTCAACAAATGGTGTTGGGAAATCTGGACAGCCACATGCAAAAAAATGAAACTTGAGCATCAACTTACACCATACACAAAAATAAATTCAAGGTGGATAAAAGACTTAAATGTAAGTCGTGACACCATAAAAGTTCTAGAGGAAAACATCGGTAGGAAATCTCAGACATTCCACGCAGCACCATCTTCAATGATATGTCCCCTAGAGCTAGGGACATAAAGGAAAGAATAAACAAATGGGACCTTATCAAAATAAAGAGCTTCTGTGGGGCTAAAGAAAATAGTATTAAAATAAAAAGAGAACCAACCGTATGGGAAAACATATTTGCTAATGATACCTCAGACAAGGGTTTGATCTCCAAAATATATAAAGAACTCATACGACTCCACTCCAGGAAGACAAAATACCCAATTAAAAAATGAGCAAAAGACATGAACAGACACTTCTCGAAAAAGGACATACAGAGATCCCAGAGATATATGAAAAGATGCTCAACATCATTAGCCATCAGAGAGATGCAAATTAAAACCACAATGAGATACCACCCCACACCAGTCAGAATGGCCATCATCAACAAAGCAACAGATAATGTAACAGGGATATTATAACCTTAGAATATTTTAAGTCCTGTTAAAAAATGTAGTAAGTAGTAAAATAGAAACAGGCCTAGAGAGCAAGCTGCGACTCCTGGCCAAATGTTAGTGAGATTGTAATCTGTAAATAACTCTTTGTACCCTGCAGCTTTGGTCAAATAGCTTAAGTGTGCTTGCTTGATTTGCAGTCATGATGCCTGGCAGGAGGACAGCCAATTGTAAACTTCTCACTAAAGTGTTATCTAGGAATGCAGATGAGGGAATCTGCATGATGTCTGGCAGGAAGACAGCCAATTGTAAACTTCTCACTAAAGTGTTATCTAGGAATGCAGATAGGGGGGATCTGCTTTTTCTATTCTCTGTAACCAGGTTTTACTTTTTTTTAGAGGCTTGCTTGTAACCTGACTCCTGAAATACTACGTACGCTATGTATTTCTAAAGAGTATATAAGCCAGCTCATGTCTCTGTTCAGGGCCCTAGATTTGGAGATTTCTCCCTAGGGTCCGCATGCGTAATAAAGGGTCTGTGACTCATACCTCTCATCAGGAGTTTGGTCGCTTCATTTTCCCGCAACAATAACTGTTGGAGGGGATGTGGAGAAAAGGGAACCTTACTGCACTGCTGGTGGGAATGCAGACTGGTGCAGCCATTGTGGAAAACAGTATGGAACTTCCTCAGAAAAATGAAAATGGAACTGCCTTTCAACCAAGCAATTCCACTGCTGGGATTATACCCTAAGAATCCTGAAAAACCAGTGGAAATGAACCTTTGCACTCCAATGTTCATAGCAGCACAATTTGCAATAGCCAAGTGCTGGAAACAACCTAAGTGCCCATCTACAAATGAGTGGATCAAGAAACTACGGTACATTTACACAATGGAATTCTATGCAGCAGAAAGGAAGAAGGAGCTTATACCCTTTGCAACAGCATGGACAGAACTGGAGAGCATTATGCTAAGTGAAGTAAGCCAGGCAGTGAGGGACAAATACCATATGAGCTCACCTTTAACGGGAACATAATCAAGAAAAGCAGAAAGCAAGCAAAACATAACCAGAGACATTGAAATTAAGAACAGTCTGACAGTGGCCAGGGGGGAGCGGGGAGGGGACAATGGGGAGAAGGGTTTCAGGAGTCACTATGGAGTACACATGGACAGAGCCAACGGGGAGGAGGGAGGCGGGGGAAGGAGGGGGGGTTGGAGTGAGTTGGGGGAGGGGAGGGGAGAGGATGCAGATATCTGTAATTGAACAACAATAAAGTAATTAAAAAAAAAAAGAACAAGTTGGAGACCTCACACTTCCCAATTTCAAATCTTACTCCAAACCTATTCTAATCAAATCAGTATGGTATTGGCATAAGGATAGAAATTTTGTCCATTGTGACAGAAATGAGAGTTAAAAATAAACCCATATATACATCTATGGCCACCTGAGTTTTAGCAAAAGAGTGAAGGCTGAACATTCAATGGGGAAAGAATAGTTTCTTCAACAAATGATAGTTATAACTGGAGATCCATGTATAAGAATAAAATTGGACCTCTACCGTACCCCATATACAAAAATTAACTCAAAATAGATCAATGACCTAAATATAAATTGTATAACTATGAAACTCAGGAGGGCTATGTATTCCAGATATGACACCAAAAGCACAAGCAACAAAGACAAATATATTGGACTTTATCAAAATTTAGGACTTTTACGCATCTCATCACACTACCAAAATAGGAAAAAGACAACCCATAGAATAAAATATTTGAAATCATCTATCTAATGAATTATCTACTCATACATACTACTCAAAGTACATTAAATACACTTACAATTTAATAACAAAATGACAACCCAGTTAGAAAATGAGCAAAGTACTTGAATAGACATTTCTCCGTAGAATATATACCAATGTCTAAACAGCACATGAAAAGATGCTCAACATCATAATCTTTAGGAAAATACAAATTAAAACCATGATGATACCACTTTATATTTACTATGATGAATGTTTTAAAAAATAGAAAAGAGCAGGTGATGAGGATGTAGAAAAACTGTAAACTTTATACATTGCTGGTAGAAATATAAAATGGTACAGCTGCTATGGACAAGTTTTGAAGTTGCTCAAAAAGTTAAACATTGAACTACAATACAATCTAGTACTTCTACCTCTAGAAATATACTCAAAGAATTGAAAACAGGTACTCAAATACTTGTACACAAAACTTCATAGCAGCACAATTCAAAAGTCAAAAAGTAAAAATCACCTAAATGTCCATCAGCGAATGAATACATAAACAAATTGTGATATACAAGGCCTAACAGAAAGTATCTCACCATGTAATATGAAAAATAGAGACATTTATTTAAGATACAAGATGTAAGAAACAGACTGAAGATGGTGGCGAGTTAGGTCGGAGCGGAGCCCAGTTCTCCCTGTGCTGATCTTCTAAGGAACAGAGTGCACAGCCAACAGAATCCCAGTTTATATGAAGTTTGAAGGCCAAAAATTGTAGAGGGCATTGAAAAACAGATGGAGAGGAGATTGCATTGGGATGCTAAGGTCCCTGGGATCTGGCAGGAACCTAGGCTGCTGTGCCCCCTTCCCAGCACCTGTTGCAGGATACTTGGAGGAGAGTTAATCACCAGCTGCCTTCCCTACCAGAGCAGGGAGGGCAGCCTGGCACCAAGAGGGACCTGGGTCCTGGAAGTCACTGGGGGGAATAGAGACGAAGTGGGAGACACACAGAGGCGGTGCACATCCACTGAGACTGTGGATACCAGCTAGGTCATTACCAGAGAAATTGGGGCGCTGGGTGATACCTGTAGAAGGGAGAAGAGTTGGGCTGTGTTGGACCCAGACCCAGATAGCCTCCAGTCTGGTTAGAAAGTTGGGCTGTGTGAGAGGATGGGTGCTTGTTAAGAATGGTGGGCTTAAACAAGAGGCTTTTACTCAAAAAACAAAACAAAAAAAAAAAAACCAACTCTCAACTGCTTTGTAAGGAACTGTCACAGTGGGCTGGCTTGTCCTGAGGGTGATTTGAGCTGCACACCCCGCCATGACTCGGGCAGCTTGCGGGGCAGCTGATTTGCCCCACTCACTCCACTCACCTGGAGGCTGACAAGAGCCACTTCCCCTGCAGCTGATTCTGGCTGCTGGTGGTACCACCCGCCTCAAGGCTGATAGGAGCTGCGCTCCTGAGCTTGACTCTTGCTGCTTGCCCAGAGGCTGTGTGTCTGATTTGAGCCATTTGCCAGTGCTTGATGGCACTGCTTGCCCAGAGGATGAGCAGCATGACGCACCCAGTGGCTGACTGGCACTGCTTGCCCAGTGGTGGGCTCTGGCTACAGTGGGCTCGAAAAGAGCAGGAAGAGGCATACCACACAGACCTTGTTGCAACTAGTGGATTAAAGATGCAGGCCTGCGCAGATGTACAGTGGGGGCTGGGCAACTCATGGAGGACCTGGGCTGGAGGCTGGGCAGCTGTGAATATTGTGGCCCAGACCTGGCCCCCATCCTTGCAAAACCATAGTAAGGGAGAAAAGCAAAGCCCAAGTCCAGTCCCTTCTTCCTGTGGCATACAGGAAGAGCAGCAGAACTTGCTCAACAGGTTTAAAGTCAGCAGGAGGCTGATTTTTTTTTCTTTCCTCTCTCTTTTTTTTTCTTCCCCAAAGTGAGACAATAAGACCTAGAATTGTGAAAGGTCCAGAGACAGATCCAAAGAGGGAGCACGAGGCTAAACCCCAAAACTGAGAGATAGAGACACATGTCACTTTGCTATCCCATAGAACTGGCATTATATTGTTTATTGTATTATTATGATTATTTTTCCTTCTTTTATTTTATTAGTATTTTTTTAAATTTCCCTTCTTTCTGTTTAGTGTTCTCTGTGTTATTCCTCTGTTAAATTGCATTGCTTGACTAGTTTTCCTTATTCTCTCTATCATATTGTATTTTAATTTTCCTTCTTTCACTTCACTAACGTTCTAATAACAGACTACTTTTGATTGGGTACTTTCTGTTCTTGTTACCCAAATAACAAGAATAGTTATTCTATTCTTGTTATCCAAATGTATTTCTAGTCATATTATTGTTGTTCCACTACTACTGCAAATAATTGTTGTTCCATACAATTGTAAATACTACACAGCACCCCTCCCTGATCTTAGCCCACTTCACTTTATTCCTGAGCATTATTATTGTTGTGGTTCACTCTATTCTATTGTATACCACACCTACTTTCTATCCCTTACTCTCACTATATCTCATCATCTAAACTTGCACAAGTGCTCTGTTTTGTGGATTCACCTCCCAATCAATCCTCCTCCCCTCTGACAAGAGTCTCATCTCTCACCTTTTGTAAAAAGTGGCTAGTTGGGTGAAATATCACAGATAATGCTATACTTATTCAAAGGATCTCCTATCTCTTCTCTACTTGTTAGTACTTTAAATCCCATAGAATACGCTCCCACTATCTTAATCCATTTTGCCTACCCCCTGCAACTGACCACATACCAGAATAGGTGGGAGCTGTGAACATCAGTATACCTGCTGGAGGAGAGAAACCAACAACAAAAGAATCACCAAAAGGTAAAAACCCAAGTACAACAAGAGAGCCCACACAAACTGAAGAAAGGGCAAACCTAGAGCATCCAGACAAGGAGATCAAAGAGACCATACCACTGAATCCCAAAGAATTCCTATCATAGAAGCTCACCCTACAAAGACAGCTAGCAAAACAAAACATCAGGAAGTGCAAACAAACAAAAAGAGCCACCTAAAGTAGGGAGACAAAAAAAGAACACGCAATCAAAAGGAATGGAAGACTCCCCGCTAAAAGAGCTAAATGAAATGGAGGTAAGCAAACTATCAGATATAGAATTCAAAATAATGGTTATAAGGATGCTCAAGGAACTCACAAACAACTATGAGGAACTGAGTGATTACTACAACAGTATGAAAAAGAAAATAGAAACTACAAACAAAAGCCAGAAAGAAATGAACAATAAAATCTTGGAAATAAAAAAGAAACTAGAAGGAACTACAAACAGGCTGCATGAAGCAGAAAACTGAATTAGTGAGCTGGGAAACAAGGTGGAAAGAAACACCCAGGTAGAGCGGTTGCATGAAAAAAGACTAAAAAAACATGAAGATAGCTAAGGGAACTCCAAGATAACATGAAATGTAACAACATTTGAATTATAGGAATACCAGAAGGAGAAGAAAAGGAAAAAGGGTTAGAAAACCTCTTTGAAAAAATAATGACAAAACTTTCTGAACCTGGAGAGGGGAAAACACATGCAAGTTCAGGAAGCACAGAGAGTCCCAACCAAGACGAATCCAAAGAGGCCTACTCTACGACATATCATAACTAAAATGCCAAATATTAAAGACAATGAGAAAAGTTTAAATGCAGCAAGGGAGAAATAAGAAATAACATACGAAGCTTATTTCTCAACAAAAATACTCCAATTCAGGAAAGAATGGCAAGAGGTATACCATGTAATGAAAACCAAAGACCAGCAACCAAGATTACTTTACTCAATGACACTCTCAATTAAAATGGAAGGCGAAATAAGGATATTCCCAGACAAAAGAAGGCTGAAAGAGTACATCTCCATCAAACCAGCCCTACAAGATATACTAAAGGGACTACTATAAGAAGAGAAAGGAAAAAAGTGAAAGAGAGAGGAACACAGGTACAAAGGGGAAAGTATGAACAAATACCTATCAATAATAATCTTAAATGTAAATGGATTAAACGCTCCAATCAAAAGACATAGAGTAGCTAGATGGATAAGAAATCATGACCGACACATATGCTGCCTACACGAGACCCATCTCAGAACAAAAGACCTACACAGACTGAAAGTGAAAAAA
The DNA here is from genome assembly GCA_004026765.1 of Micronycteris hirsuta. Classification (NCBI taxonomy): domain Eukaryota; kingdom Metazoa; phylum Chordata; class Mammalia; order Chiroptera; family Phyllostomidae; genus Micronycteris; species Micronycteris hirsuta. The sequence continues at coordinate 7,348 of PVJI01027250.1, forward strand.
ATATTCCAAGCAAATGGACAGGAAAGAAAAGCCGGGGTAGCAATATTCATATCAGACAAAATAGACTTCAAAACAAGGGCCACAAAAAGGGACTCAGAAGGATTCTTCATAATACTCAAGGGAAGAATCCATCAAGAAAACATAAACATTGTGAACAGATAGGCACCCAACATAGGAACAACCAAATATATAAGGAAAATCTTGGAGGCCTTCAAGAAAGATATAGACAGCAACACTATTATAGCAGGGGATTTTAACACCCCACTGTCAAAAATGGACAGATCTTCTAAACAAAATATCAACAAAGATACTGTGGCACTGAACAATGTCCTAGATGAAATGCACTTAACTGAAATATATACACAATCTTTCATCCCAAGGAAGCAAAATACACATTCTTTTCAAATGCACATGGAACATTATCGAAGGTAGACTACAAGATAGGACACAAAACAAGTCTCAAAAAATTCAAGAACACTGAAATCATATCAAGCATTTTCTCTGACCACAAGGGACTAAAACTGGAAACCAATCTCAAGGAAAAAACTCAAAAACACTCAAACTCATGGAGATTGAATAGCATTCTGTTAAATAATGAATGGGTCAAGAATGAGATAAAGGAAGAAATCAAAAGTTTCTTGAAACAAATGAAAATGAACACACAACAGTCCAACAATTATGAGACACAGTGAAGGCAGTCCTGAGATGGAAGTTCATAGTGATACAGGTCTACCTAAAAAAGATAGAAACATTTCAAATAACCTAACCATACACCTACAACGACTGAAGGAACAACAACAAAGACAGCCCAGAGTAAGTACAAGGAAGGAAATAACCAAGACCAGAGCAGAATTAAACAACATAGAGACTACAAGCACAAATCTAAGGATTGATAAATCCAGGAGCTGGTTCTTTGAAAAGATAAACAAAATCAACAAGCCTGTAAGCAGACTCATCAAGAAAAAGAGAGAGGACCCAAATAAACACAATCAGAAATGAAAGAGGAGAGATGACAACTGATACCACAGAAATACAAAGGATTGTAAGAAATTACTGTGAAGAACTATATGCCAAGATATTTGAAAATCTAGGTGAAAGGGACAAATTTCTAGAAAATATAATCTCCCAAAACTGAATGAAGAAGAAGCAGAAAGCCTGAACCGACCAATAACAGCAGACGAAATTGAAGCGGTAATCAAAAAACTCCTGACACACAAAAGCCCTGGACCAGATGGCTTCACAGGAGAATTCTACAAAGTATTCAAGGAAGAGCTAACCCCTATCGTTCACAGACTATTCCAAAAAATCCAAAATGATGGAAGACTCCCAAACTCTTTTTATGAAGCCAGCATCATCTTAATCCCAAAACCAGACAAATACACAACAAAGAAAGAAATCTTCAGGCCAATATCCTTGATGAACATAGACACTAAAATACACAAGAAAACATAGGCAAACTATATCCAGCAATACATTTAGAAGATCATACACCATGATCAAGTGGGATACTTCCCAGGAATGCAAGAATATACAATATTCGCAAATCATTAAACATAATACATCACATAAACAAAGGCGAAGGCAAAAATCACATGATCATATCAATTGATGTGGAAAAGCATTATGAGGTACTTCACCCATATATGATAAGAACAATAAGCAAAAAGTGGCAGTAGAGGGAGCATTCCTCAACATAATAAAGGCCATACATGAGAGATCTAGAGCCAACATCATACTCAATCAACAAAAACTAAAAGATTTCCCACTAAGATCAGGAACAAGAAAAGGATGTCTGCTTTCAACACTTTTTTTTTAAGATTTTATTTATTTATTTATTTTTAGACAGAAGGGAATGGAGGGAGAAAGAGATGGGCAGAAATATCAATGTGTGGTTGCATCTCACGTGGCCCCTTTGGGGACCTGGCCTGCAACACAGGCATGTGCCCTGACTGGGAATCAAATCAGCAACTCCTTGGTTCGCAGCCCGCGCTCAATCCATTGAGCTACACAGCCAGGGCCTGCTTTCAACGCTTTTATTCAACATAGTATTGGAAGTCCTAGCCACAGCAATCATCCAAGAAAAGAAATAAAAGGCATTCAAATGGGAAAGGAGGAAGCGAAACTGTCATTGTTTGCAGATGACATGATAGTGTACATAGAAAATCCTATAGATTCTACCAAAAATCTATTTGACATAATAAATGATTTTGGCAAAACAATGGGATACTAAGTCAATATTCAGCAATGGAAGGCATTTTTGTACACAAATGTCACGGATTCTGTCCCACAGAATCCATATGCTGTGGCTGATGTGTAAATGAATCCACACATGAAATCTGGGGGAATAGAACTCAGGGACTACACTGACCCCCTCTGAGGCAGAGAGAGAGAGCCAGAGAGAAAGAGCCTGAGAGTGGGCTGGAGAGCGCTGAGGGTGCAGGGGCTCGGAAGTGGGCCAGAGAGAGCAAGGGGGCCCAAGAGTGGCTTGGAATGCCTCGCTCACTCTCTCCAGAGGAGAGCGTGTCCCAACCCCTGCCTTGACAGGCTTTTATTATCTTTCTGGGTACATTACATCAGAGGGTGCTTTTCATTTACTATGCATAGGTTCACATTAGGTGATAAACAAGGAAGGCACTTCAAAGGAGGTATTTGCAACAGGTATTGGGCTGAGCTTGAAAGGATTAGCACTGGCCTTTGGAAGCCAGATATGCATCTGTGTTTGTTCTTTTAATCCAGGGTGAGGGAGATTCAGCATAGCAAGTTTTATCTCTAGGAAAAAATTGCAGGCCTAATTTACCCAGGAAGTCTTGTCCACACACGTGGGGCCTGCTTGCCAACACGCACTCCAGAGATTTTTAAGGAGCACTGAGCTACATTTCCCATGATGAGTAGAATGGTTTCCTATATACAAACAATGAAATATCAAAAACAGAAATCAGGAAAAAAATTCCATTTGATATAGCAACAAGAAAATAAAGTACCTAGGAATAAACCTAATCAAGGAGGTAAAAGACCTGTACTCAGAAAACTACACAACACCGAAGAAAGAAATTAAGGAAGACACAAACGAATGGAAACATATACCATGTTCATGCATCTGAAGAATTAACATCATCAGCCCTGGCTGGTGTAGCTCAGTGGATTGAGCGTGGGCTGGGAACCAAAGGGTCCCGGTTCGATTCCCAGTCAGGACACATGCCTGGGTTGTGGGCCAGGTCCCCATGAGGGCCATGTGGGAGGCAACCATACATTGCTGTTTCTCTCCCTCTCTGTCTCCCTCCTTCCCCTCTCTCTAAAAATAAATAAAAATAAAATCTTTAAAAAAAAAAGAATTAACATCATCAAAATGTCCATACTACCCAAAGCAATTTATAGATTCAATGCAATTTCAATTAAAATACCAATGACATATTTCACAGATACAGAACAAATATTTCAAAAATTTATATGGAACCATAAACAACCCAAAATAGCTGCAGCAATTTTGAGAAAAAAGAACAAAGTAGGGGGGATCACAATACCTGATATCAAACTGTATTACAAGGCCGCTGTAACCAAAACAGCCTGGTACTGGCACAAGAACAGACATATAGACCAATGGAACAGAATAGAGAGCCCAGAAATGAACCCGAGTCTCTCTGGTCAATTAATATTTGACAAAGGGGGCAGCAGCATAAAATGGAATAAATATATCCTCTTCAACAAATGGTTTGGGAGATCTGGACAGCTATATGCAAACAAATGAAACTCCACCTCCAACTTACAACATACACAAAAAGAAATTCAAGGTGGATAAAAGACTTAAATATAAGTCATGACACCATAAAAAAAATGTCCTAGAAGAAAACATAGGCAGGAAAATTTCAGACATTCCACACAGCAATATTTTCACTGATATGTCCCTTAGAACAAGGGACATAAAGGAAAGAATAAACAAATGGGATCTCATTAAATTAAAAAGCTTCTGCACGGCTAAAGAAAACAGCATTAAAATGAAAAGAGAACCAACCGTATGGGAAAACATATTTGCCAATGATACCTTGGAAAAGGGTTTGATCTGCAAAATATATAAATAACTCATATGACTCCACTCCAGGAAGACAAATAACCCAATTAAAAAATGGGCAAAAAACTTGAACAGACACTTCTCCAAGGACACACAGAAAGTCCAGAGACATATGAAAAGATGCTCAGTATTGCTAGCATCAGAGAAATGCAAATTAAAACGACAATGAGATACCACTTCACACTGGTGAGAATAGCAATCATAAATAAATCAACAAATAACAAGTGTTAGAGAGGATGCAGAGAAAAGGGAACCCTAGTGCACTGTTGGTGGGAATGCAGACTGGTGCAGCCACTGTGGAAAACAGTGTGGAATTTCCTCAGAAAACTAAAAATGAAACTGCCTTTTGACCCAGCAATTCCACTGCTGGGATTATATCCTAAGAATCCTGAAACACCAAAGAACCTATGCAGACCAATGTTCATAGAAGCACAATTTACAACAGCCAAGTGCTGGAAGCAACCTAAATGCCCACCAGTAAATGAACGGATCAAAAAACTATGGTACATTTACACAAGGGAATTCTACACAGCAGAAAGAAAGAAGGAGCTCTTACTCTTACCCTTTGTAACAGCATGGATGGAACTGGAGAGCATTATGCTAAGTGAAATAAGCTGGGTAGTGAGGGACAAATACCATATGATCTCACCTTTAACTGGAACCTAATCAACAATACAAATAAAAAAGCAAAAAAAATTAGAGATATTGAAATGAAGAACAATCTGACAGTAACCAGAGGGGAGGTGGGAGGGGATAATGGAGGGGAAGAGTTTTCAGGAACATCTATAAAGGACATATGGAGAAAACCAAGGGGGGAATGAAGCAGAGGAGGGAGGCGGGGATGGCTGCGGTGGGGGAGAGGTGAGGGGACAAGGCAGACAACTGTACTTGAACAACAAAATTTGAAAAAATGGAAAAAAAGTTAAAAGAAACATTGTACATAGGACAATGACACCTCTGTCCCCTTCAAAGTATGCACCTTGGGACCTCACACAGTGCCATCAGCTGTCCTCCTCATATTTTCAACAGTCTGAAATCTCTTCCCTTTCAAAAGTAATTTTAGTTTTAGGAGTAACCAGAAGTCTCAGGATGTCAACTCTGGGTCATAAGGGGGCTGAGTCACATGGGTGATTTGATGTTTAGCCAAAAAACTGCATGGGATGTGATGTATGAGCAGGCATTTTGTCATGATAAAGCTGACAATCTCCAGTTGCCCATAGCTGTGGCCTTCTGAATCATCCAAGTAATTTCCAAGGAGGAATGTTTAAGCTTAATACAAAATGTGATGCAGTGCTCATTGCTCTATTCAGTCATTTTGAATGTGATGGCCACACAGTACACATGCTTACTCAATGGCATGTACCATCACCACTGACTAGTACAGCAAAGTTTTCATTATTCAAGAATACGCTTACAATCCACTCTTTGGCTGACAAGGTTACATTGATGTTGCGCACACTGTTCTCATTATACTAACAATGGTTGTAGTGTTTCCAGACAGACCTCATATACATACAAAGAAGGGAAAGCCTGGACCTTGCCATCAAAGTATAATATTTGAAGCCAGTGGTGAACTGAATCTAATTAAAGCCCAGGAACAGCTGAACTATGTACATATTAGACTGACTTAGCAACCAGACAGAGGAAGGGTTGTGCCTTTTTCTGGAGAAATATTTATTTCAATCTCTACTATACTTTTACACATCATGTCCAGCACATTATAAAGAATAAAGAGACATGCAAAGAAGCAGAAAGTTTTGGCTCATTAAAGAAAAAAAGCCTTTTGAAGCAGACCTACAGATAACCTAGATATTAGAATTAGCAGTTAAGAACTTTAAAGTAACTATGATAATAATATTAAATGATCTCATGAAAAAATAGACAATATAAATGAAAGGATGGCATAATTTCAGCAAATAAAGAAAAAGAAAAGGAAAAAAACAGGAATTTTTAAAATTAAAAGTTACAATATCAGAAGTGAATTTTATGAACTTATGAGTTAAGACAATTGAGAGACCAAAAGAAGGAAGCTATGAAGTTAAAAAAAGATGGCCAACATGAAAACATGAAAACTAAAGGGCAATAAAAACCCCACCAGACTAAACAGAGCACCTGAGACATATGGGACAATATGTACATAGTCCAAAGTTTGTGTAATTGGAATTTTATAAAGAAAAGAAGGGAATGGGGCAAAGAAAATATATGAAGAATGTCCAAGAATTTTCCAAAAAGATAAAAGGCAAGAACCCACAAATTTTTATCATCCTTCAAGATGATGCAAAACAAAACATATGTATGTATACCACAGACTAACTGTGGAGTACTAAAGATTACATGAAAATCTTAATCACAACCAGGGGAAAAGACACATTATGTTCAGGTGAATAACAGTAAGAGGAAGATTGGCTTCTCATCAGAAACAACAAAAGCCAGAAGACAAAGATATCCTAAATATGCAAAACAAAGAAAACTCTCAATATAGCAGTTTCCATCCAGCAAAATATCCTACAAAAATCATGGTGAAATAAAGACATTTTCAGAAAGACAAGCCAAATGAATTTGTCACCATCAGCCCTGAGCTACAGGAAATTATAAAGTAAGCTGCTCAGCCTAAAGGGAAAAAATAGAGAAAATCCAAGGTGTGTAAAAAGCAATAAGGAGCACCAAACCAGAGATAACACAAAAAATTACTTTATTTACACATACACATATACATATACTTAAATGTTTTTAAAAGGCTAATAACCATTTAAAAGAAAAATTTCACGTATTTATGGTTAAAAGTATATGTAGAAATGAGACATAAGACAAGGACCACAGGATGGGAAGGGTGAAAACAAAATTATACTGATAAAAGTTTATGACATCACTTATGAATAAGTATAATATTTTAGCTACCATGACAAATTAATGGTGTATATTGTAATCTTTAGACAAAGCAATAAACAAAGTAACACAAAAAGTAGATTTTAAAAGTCATAAAGAAGACTTCTGGCCAAGACAGAGGCATAGGTAGATACACTTAACCTCTTTGTACAACCAAAAGAAGGATAACAACATATTTAAAAACAAAAAATAACCAGAACTGTCAGACAATCAAACTTTATGGAAGCCCAACAACGAAAGAAAAATTCATCCAGACTTGTAGGAGGGGCAGAGACAGGCAGCTGGGGCAGAGAGGACTCGTGGCAAAGCAGTGGCTAGAGGGCTGGGGCAGGTGAGGCTGAGGATGGCAGATCGGGTGGTGGCTAGCAGACCAGGGGTCCCACATCTGTGTGCAGATAAACCGGGAGGAACAATTAGGGAGAGAGACAGACCATGCAACTCAGGGTTCCACCACCAGGAAATAAAGCCTCAAAACCTCTGACTGAGAAAACCTGCAGGGGGTTACTGCCACGGGAGAAACTCCCAGCCTCAAACAGGAGTTTGTTGGAGAGACTCACACGGTCCTAGAACATATACAAACCCACCGACCCAGGAAGCAGCAGCACAGGAAAGGCCAAATTTGCTTGTGGGTAGCAGGGGAAGTGACCAAAAGCCAGCTGAGAGCCTAGCAAGCGGCACTGTTCCCTCTTAGACCCTCCCCCACATACAGTCCCACAAGGCAGCAATGTGGGTTGCCCTGCCCTGGTGAATATCTAAGGCTCCACCACTTACTACATAACACTTGCGCTGAGACAAAGAAATATGGCCCAAATGAAGGAACAGATCAAAACTCCAGAAAAAGAACTAAGCGATGAAGACACAGCCAACCTATCAGATGCAGAATTCAAAACACTGGTAATCAGGATGCTCACAGAAATATTTAAGTATGGTCTCAAAATAGAGGAAAAAGTGAAGGCTACACAAAGTGAAGTAAAGGAAAATGTACAGGAAACCAAAAGTGAAGGGAAAAAAACCAGGACTCAAATCAATGATTTGGAGCAGAAGGAAAAAATAAGCATTCAAGCAGAACAGTATGAAGAAACAAGAATTTAAAAAAACGAGAAGAAGATGGTGGTGAGGTAGGTGGGAGTGGAGCCCAGTTCTCCCTGTGCCCAGCTGGAACACCTAGCCAATCTTCTGAGGAACAGAGTGAACAGCCAATGGAATGCCAGCTTATATGAAGTTTGGAGGCAAAAAATTACAAAGGACATTGAAAAACAGATGGTGAGGAGAGTGCGCAGGGATGGTAAGGTCCCTGGGATCTGCACCAGGACCAAGGCTGCTGTGGCCCCTGGCCCAGCACCTGCGGCAGGATAAGGGGAGGAGAGTTAGAGCACCAGCTCCCTCCCCTACCAGAGCAAAGAGGGCAGCCCGGCACCAGGAGGGACCTGGGTGCTGGAAGTCGCTGGGGGAAGTAGAGATGAAGTGGGAGACATAGAGAGGCAGTGTACATCCCCTGAGACTGTGGACGCTGGCACCAGAGAAACTGGGGTGCTGGGCAACACCTGGAGGAGGGAGGAGTTGGGCCACGTCGAACCCTGACTTGGATAGTCTCCAGACTGGTTGAAAAGCGGGGCTGTGTGAAAAGCCGTGAGCTTGTTGAGAATGGTGGGCGGCTGCTTTGTAAGGAACTCTCCAGTAGCAGGTGGCACACCCGAGGAAGATTTCAGCTGCCCGTATCCAGAGTAAGTGGCAGAGCGGAACCAAGTGCCCTGCTTGTCTTGTGCTCCATGCCAGAGATTGACTCACACTGTGAGGAGCTGAGTGGCTGATTTGAGCTGGGCAGTTCACTGAAGACCTGGGCCAGAGGCCAGGAAACGGTGAATATTGTGACCCAAACCTGGTCCCCATCCATCAGAACCAAAGGAAGGGAGAAAAGTGAAGCTCAGCCCCTCTTCCTGTGGCATCTACGAAGACCAGCCGGAACAGGTTTAAAGTCAGCAGGAGGCTTATTTTCTTTTTGGATCCTCTTTTTTTCTTCCTTCCCCCAAGTGAAACAATAAGACATGGAGTTACTAAGAGTCCAGAGATAGATCAAGAGGAAGACCACAAGACTAACCCCAAAAACTGAGGAACTGAGACAAATGTCACTTTGCTATCACATAGAACTGTTATTTTATTGTTTATGTGTATTATTATTATCTTTTCATTATTTTTACTTTATTTTATTCTTATTTTTTTATTTCTCTTCCTTATGTTTAGTTTTCCTCATTTTATTTCCTTGTTTAATTGCATTGCTTGACTGGTTTTCCTTATTCTCAATGTACTGTATTTTAATTTTCCTTCTTCCACTTCACCTGTGTTCCAAACACACAACTCCTGATCGGCTACTTTCTATTCTGGTTATCCAAATAATATATTTCTTGTTGTATTAGTGTTGTTCCAGTACTATTGTAAATAATTGTTGTTCCATACAATTGTGTACATACTACACAGCAACCATCCAGGATCTTAGCCCACTTCACTTTAATCCTGAGCATTATTATTGTTGAGGTTAACTCTTCTCTCTCACACTAAGTCTACTTTCTATCTTTTAATCTCACTATATCTCTTCATCTAACCTTGCACAAGCTCTCTGTTTTCTGGATTCAGCTCAAAATCCTCCTCCCCTCTAATAAGACTCTTATCTCTCTTTCACCTTTTATAAAAAAGTGGATATTTGGGTGAAATATCACAATTAAGGCTATACTTATCCAAAGAATCTCCTGTCTCTTCACTACTTGCTGGTATTTTAAATCCCATAAAATACTCTCCTGCTGTCTTAATTCACTTTGCCTATCCCCTGCCACTGATCACATACGAGAATAGGTGAGAGCTGTGAACATCAGTATACCTGCTGGAGGAGAGAAACCAACAACAAAAGAACCACCAAAAGGTAAAAACCCAAGTACAACAAGAGAGCCCACACAAACTGAAGAAAGGGCAAACCTAGAGTGTTGAGTCAAGGAGATCAGAGACCACACCACTGAACCTCACAGCATTTCTACCATAGAAGTTCACCCTACAAAAACAGATAGCAAAGCAAAACATCAGGAAGTGCAGAAACAAACAAAAAGAGTCACCTAAAGTGGGGAGACCAAAAAAAACATGCAATCAAAAGGAATGGAAGACTCCCCACTAAAAGAGCTAAACAAAATGGAGGCAACCAAACTATCAGATACAGAATTCAAATTAATGGTTATAAAGATGCTCAAGGAATTCACAGACAACCACAAGGAAATGAGTGATTACTACAACAGTATGAAAAAGGAAATAGAAACTATAAACATAAACCAGGAAGAAATGAACAATAAAATCTCAGAAATAAAAAAACATATAAGAAGGAATTACAAGTAGCCGGAAGAAGCAGAGGATTGAATCAGCAAGTTGAAGGACAAGGATGAAAAAATCTCCCAGATACAGGGACTTCCGCCAAGATGGCAGCGTAGGTGGTCGCATTCGCTGCCCGCACATCCAGAATGTCCATACAACTAATGCAGTAGCAAAAATTTAAACAACCAGAACGGACAAAATCGAACTGAAGGGAAGTCCGACACCCAGGAGGTAGGAGAGGACGAACATCCAGACCGGTGAGCGGGACAGAGACGGGCGGAGGAGGCAGC
>PVJI01027251.1:0-11522 GCA_004026765.1 Micronycteris hirsuta
AAAAAATAATAGTTTCTTAATATTGGACTATGAACATTTAGGACCAGATACTTCTTTCTTTCAGGGGTCTCTTCTGTGCACTGTGGGATGCTTAGCAGCGGCTCTATCTTCTACCCATTAGATGTCAGGATCACAAGCCCTTTAATGACAAAAATGTCTCCAGACACTGCCAAATGTCCCCTGGAAGCCAAAATCACCTCCAGCTAACCACTGGTTTAAATTATTTATTGCATATGAAATTATAAAAGTTTCTGTTTCTGTAATGCTATATAAAATTAGCTATATAATATCAGTTATGGTTTTAAACTATTCTTCTACTCACTTAAACACAGAAAGAAGGAATGTTAGCTTCAACAAAATGAACAAGACACCTGAGACAGAGGTAAAACCAAATAAGTGGGTGGTGGTGTGGCTAAGGACGTGCCCCAAGGACCACGAACTGTTGAGAAGCTTTTGTGGGCACGCCGCTCCGGTTCATTTCTGTGCTGCTTGAAATTCCACTTATTCCAGTTTTTAACTTTATTTATATTTGTATCTTTAGTTCCAAGAAATCCAGAGAATCTTTCCAAAACACAAACAATGTTGTGAATAGGAATGAGTAATTTTTAAATATTGTTTTATAATAATTTATTCAAGCTTGACTATCGAATGCCACGTTCATCGGCTTATAGGCTGTGTGAATAGTGCACTGAGGAACCTGAGTGGGAGGAACTTAAAGTCTAACTTAAAATTTTAAGTTACTAATTGTACAGGAATGAGGGTGAGTTATGGAAAATCATTACATGGAAATAATGTATTAGCCATCTTGAGGGAAGGGTGTTTGTTCCAATTATAGATCTGCTTAATATTACTTTTTGAAGAGATATGTGACTTTAGAAAATAATCTAAGTCCTGGTTTTTAAGTTACTCAATTCAATCAAATGTCATTATGTTTGCTATGTTTGCAAAAGCTTTTCTTTTCAAAATTAAAATATATGTCTATCTAAAAGTTGATGATAAAGCAAATAGTGAAAATGTCACAGCTAAAGAAGTTTTTTCTACTAGTAATGTATTGTGTAGGTATAAGAGGACGTTATTAAGACTTACCAAATATGTGTTGCAGCTGATTTCTGTAATAATTGCCTTGCTTATTGAAATAGCCTAATTCTGAAGCAATGCAGTCTTCTTCATATGCTAAGTTAATAAAAGAAGAAACAAGGTAAACAAATGCCTTTTTTGGGACGTGGATTATATATTTTGTTTAAAATTCTTAGGCATCACAGATCTGCCATCTAATGATATTCTGAAGGTCACTTCCACACCCTGAGCCAATTTTAGACATGATAAGCACTAATAGAAAATGTAAATTTTACTTTCTGCCTTGCCTGCCTCAGAAAAAATATGCTTTGCTCTAGTCATATACATCTATGTTTCAGTTTCTCATTTTTAAACCAATTTTTTGTTATTATTAAATGGCTATTATTATTTTTTATGCTTTAAAATCTTACAATTTTATTTTTTATGTTCTCCCAGAAAAGTAGTTGATTTCTCAGAGTTCTTCATTTAAAAACATTTTCATTACATCACAACATGGTATTTATCTATGTATTTATTTATTTGATTACAAACTGTCTTTAAAGCATGATGGTCAGTGTCATTGAGAATACAGAGATCAATACAACATAATTTTTGTTTTCAATATATTATGGAAGAATAGATTCATATGCTGACAACCATAATACAAGGCAAGATGTACTTGTTTACTTGTGATGGAAAGTGGAAACAAAGTAGCACATGAACATATCTGGTTGGTGGGATATGGAAGGAGGAGTTTGCCTTTGAGGTGTGTTGTGCAGGACAGTTCTTGTTTAATGGGGAAAAGATGAAGACATTATCAGTTCGGAAGAATTATAAGCACAAATAAAGATGTTATGTGTGTTCAAATAGTGTTCAGTTGTAGTTAGGTGTGTTGTGAAAGGATTGGTTAGAAATAAAGGGCTCCAAGAACATTGAAGGATCAATCATGAAAGACTATAGAACAAACAGCTGGTAAAATCTAATATTATGTTAGTGCTTTTAGTTGCCAGCAACCCGGCCTTCTCCCTCTCCTTCAAACACACTTTGTAATACCTCCTTACTCTCTGCATCAGTGCCTTGGAATGGCCCTAATAAAGTACCACACACTGGGGAGCTCAAAATAAGATAATTTTCTTATCTTACAATTTGGGAGGTTAACTGTCTAAAATCAAGTTATCAAGGTATCAGCAGACTTATGCTTTCTCTAGTGTCAAAGGAATAATTAGTTCCTGTATTTTTTTTTTTTTTTCTTTTCTGGAGGTTACTGGCAATCCTTGGTGTTCCTTGGTGTGTGACAACATAGTTACAGCTTCTATCTGTCTTCACATGATCTTTTCTATGTAACGATGCATCTCTTTGTATGTGAATCCCTTTTTACTTTCTCTTATTAAGCCATCAGTCATTGGGTTCAGAGCACACCTTATTGCAATGTGTCCCATTCTTAACTTCATTATATCTGCGAAGACTATGCACAGGTATCTGAGAGTAAAACTTCAATATGCCTTTTATGGGGACACAATTCCAACTCATAACACTTTCCTAAAGTAAATCTAAGGAGAATACAACCTATTTATACACACAATTTTTCAAATAAATATAATACTCTAGAAATAAAAATAACTAATTGTAAATACTTAATAATAAATATGCATTTTTATATGCTTAAGTACTACCAAAATAAAATACGTAATAAACTAGTCAAACACTTATACCTGCAGGCGGCCTGACCATGTGAGGACAAACTGTATTTTAATATTCGTGATCCAGTGCCATAACACCATTAGCACCAGTGGGTTTATTTGCATAAATAATGAATCACCATGATAAAGTTCTGAACAAAATGAAAAACAACCTTTCCCCAAATCACAAGTATTTGGATTTTGGAATTAAGGTCATAATAAAACATGCAAAAACATTTGTTTGTATATAAAGTAAGTTGATTTCTATACTTAGGTGGTAACAAAGAGGTTTTCTATTTATATCAATAGACATTGAGATATATGAGAGTTATGGAAAATACAAGATAATTATTTGGTATACATGGCAGTATCATGGCTAACAGTATACAGTACCTCTGTCTTCATCCACTAAACACCTAGAATACCTCTACATTTCCATTTTGTGAAAATGGAAATAGTTTCCCTCTATCAATTAAAAAAAAGTTTAGGGACAGTGTAGCTCCTGTGGAGGCTCAGAATCATAATTTTAAAGCTACCTATAACTAAATGGTAAGACCATAGAATTTGATCTCTCTGATATGGTAAAGAGTAAAGTATTTAAATCAAATGATTCATCAAATATGTACTATATATACAAATAATTCTTATGGTTTACTCAATAAGTATTTACTGCTTATATGTTAGACACTAAATTATGTCAAGAGTGAAAAAAATTACAAACTAGCAAGGTAAAAACTGCTTTTTATAAAATAACTAATTTTTCATTGAGTAATCTATATTTAATGTATATTAAAACAAAATAAAAATATTGAATATCATATATCACATATGTGTATATACTCATATACACACACATATATACACACATGTATACACATGTGTATGTGCACACACAGATGTAGTTGTGGGAGTAGATCAAGAATGCCAAAAAAAATTTTTTGAATCTTTTTGGTCTAGATGGTGGCATAGGTAAATTTGATTTGCAAATCCTACTACAACCACATCAAAATCACAGGTATACTGTAAAACTACCATCATTTGGAACTTCCAGAAATCTAGCTATAAAGATGTCGTACCACTAAGGACAAACACAAGACACATATAGACTGGCAGAAGGGCCAGAGAAGGAGAACTGGCTGTTCCATACTGATGTGTGGCAGTAAAAATCACAAGGAATATATTGGCTGCAAAAGTCCCCCCCCCCCAAGGAGCAAGAGTTCCCAGCCTCACACCAAGCCCCCTAACCCAGGGTCCCAGTGCCAGAAAGAGAGGTACCCATAACTTCTGAGTGTAAAAATAAAGAGGGATTGTAGCTGAGTGAAAGGGAGGGCTCCTGGAGTCCCAAACATCTTAATAGGTCCTTGAATGGACTTAGACTCACTTGGTCTGAACACCACAGCAGGGGCAGCAGCTTAAAAGTCACCAAGGATAACACAGAATGAGGCGACTTGTCTGGCATCAGGACAAGAGATGGAAGGGCAGCTTTATCCCAGACAGAAGTGCTGGAAGAGGCCACTGTTCCTTTTCCGACTGTTCCCCAACAGAGCTGGCAGGTGGTCCCCATATCTGAGTCTCCGTCAAACAGGTTAACACCGCCCTACTCTGGTGACTCCCTGAGACCCAGCTGCACCCAACTTTGGGGACTACCCAGTGGCTTTTCCGTATAAACAGCCTGTTGTGGCTCATTTTCAGACTTTCCTAAAACCTCTCCAACAAGCATCATCTGGTCTTTGTGCTTCTCATTGAGTGCCCACATCCTAGCTCTAATGGCAGCTGGTCCTGGCTCCTAGCTTGGCTCTCCTGGTAACCTCCAAGCTCATCACAAGTAGCAGTCATCTGCAGATGACTTTCTATCTCATGCCAGGTGGCCCTGGGTAAGGCAGAGCTTGTGACTGACTTTGGTCTGGACCTCACAGAGGCCTTAGGACAGCACATTTTGTGTACATCTTCAGAAAACATTGAAGCACCACCCAACTACCTCCACACACACAAAAAAAAAAAATAGCAAAAAAACAAAACAAAACAGAACAAAAAAACAAAACAAAAAACACTTAAGGGGAAGACTCAGCTGGAAGACTCAGCTACGAAAGAAATTGTAGACTTATCTATTACCCTTCTATCATCTAAATTACATAACAATTGTCCTCAGTTTACTAAAATGTATAGGAGAAAATAAGAAGTGGATTTCTGCTCTACTGACACATTTCAGAAATCAATGTGGATTTACTGGGTCATATTTCAGGATATGCTGGTCTGCAAACACATTTCAGATCATATCATTTAAGCAGACATTCAGGCTATATGTAAAGTCAGCCTATGTCTCTGGTTTAATTCTTAATCATCTATTCATCCTAATTTCACAAAGAATTGATGATTCACATGAGGAACAGATTGCAAAATGAAAGCCTCTACAGTGTTCTTGGTCACTAATACAAAGTGGAGAAGGCCAGGTGTTGGAGCTGCACGGTGGCAGAACAGGTGGCACTATGCACATGACACGCACATGAGAACAGTCAATAATCATTTCAGTGTATGGACAGAGGCTTTCAGATCACACATGTCTGGACATCAGACTTCATATAAGTATACCTTAAAACATTAGGTCAACTTTTTAAAAATTTGGTAAATAATGCATATAAAATATTCTAAAGTTGCATCAAGATTTTTGTAATGACACATTTTTCCAATTGGCAGGGAGTTGGGAAGGGGTTATTTTTATGCAATTTGGTATATTCCTTACAAAACATCTACCCAAAGGAAAAAAAAATAAGATATATCAGAATTTTAGTTTGAAAGAATGCAAATAATTTTAGTTCTTTGTGATGGCATGAATAGCACCAACAGTCATTATGCCAATAGAGATGAACTCTAGGAATCAACATCTGCTCTATTCCCTAGGTTCAGATATGAAGACTAGTTCAGTGTGGAAAATAGAGAGAAAAAACAAGACTCAAATAGAAGTCCAATGAGAGAGATAGGTTGTATTCTGTGTGAGTTAGAGAGTGTATCTATATTTGCAGTTATATGTCCTGGATGCATTCAGGATCTCAGTTCATTCATAAGAACCAGGGCAGTACAGCTGAGACCAGCTGACTAGATCTCATCCCAGAAGTTATAATTTGGATATCAAGGGTCTGCAGAGCATATGTTCTTCCTTTGATATTGACTTTCTAGTATGCTGTGCTACTACTAACAAAGTTAATTAACCACATGGATATGTCAAATAGGATATATTTGCTATGGAAAAAATGCAAGGCAGAAAATCAAAAACAATATAATTGACCTCATTATTTTTTTTGACAAGCTCTGTGGCACAAATGCAGAAGGAATAAAGTAATAAAGTTATAATTTTATATAATTTTGCCTTCAAGAAGAATAAAGAGCATCGTATCTGTAGTTATTACCAAAAAAAGTTCTGTAAATTGCTCTTTTGGGCTATTCAGTGGGAAAATACAATCAATTAAATAGCTGACATTTTCAACAAATTTTTTAGATTGCATAACAGTTTGTGTTTCCTCTTATGTCTATGAAAATGAACACAGACTCATTGTAAATAAATTTAAAAATATAGAAACTCAAAGATTTAATAATCATAGTTTCAGAATTCACAGCTACAAACTGTTGTAATTTAGTTATACATATACATATTATATATTGCACAGAGAAATATATACATGGGATATTGAACAAATTTTCCTTAGCTTTACTTCCACTGAATAAATCACTAATTCTTGTCAAGACTCCTGCTAAATTTCCTTTGAATCTTGTTACTTCTTTTAATTTTCTGCCACCCTTTATTGTAGACAATAATCATTGAAAACCTAGAAAACTATAATAATATCTTAACTGTTTTACTTATATTTAGATTTTCTTTGTTTTCAAGTTATTTCATCTCCACATATACTTAGAGTCTTTACATAAAACAAATTTTATTTATGTAAAAAATAAATAAATTTGTGTCAGTCTCCTGCTGAAACCCTATAGTCTTAAATCATAAACTTGTCTAAAAAGACCCTTAAAGAGGTAACTATTATTTATTTCTCCAGTCTCATCACAAATACTATTTATGCCTCTCCCCATTTCTCCTGACTAATTCAATGTTTAATTTGTTTGCATTTGTCACTTCCGCTGAAGATTCTCCTGCAAAGGACTTAGTCTGCAAATGGGGTTGGGATCAGCACCTCACGCTCTTTAACAGAGTTTGTAATGGTCTCTCCTTCACTAGCTTACAACATTCATAATAGCAGAGATTACGTTTGCTGTGTTTGCTTTAAAAATTTCAAGCCGAATATAAAGTTTGAATAATAGTGCAAAATGTTTTAAACAATATTTTAATAATATGTATCCTCTTCCTATGCACATCTATTCCCTCTTCTTGGAATATTCTTTCCCTCTAATATACTTGACTAACACTCACTCTAAAGGTTTCAACTTAAAGGGTATTTCTTTAGAGATCTCTGGGTACTCAATTTAAAATGCACCCTTTGTAACATTCTCTCAAAATACTGTGCAACTTTCCAACATAGTGCATATTATGTTTTTTAATGTGCATGTATTTCTTTGCATATTTGGCTAAGTCTGCCTCTCAGCATAAGGTCTATAAGGGCAGGGAAGGTGATGATTTTATTAATCTTCTCTCCATGGTCATGGCAGAGGGCTGCACAGCATGAAATGGGTGTCCAGTGAACAGGTAGAGAATGGTGGATGGTGTTTTCATTTTACTGGTTTTGTGCTCTTAAAGACGTTTTTTTATAGTCTGTCTTAGCAAAATATTTGAAAGATTTATGATAGCCCCCAATTGTTATAATTGCTTATGGTTCATGAAGCCAAAAATCTGGAAAACATTGCTGTACAAAATTAATTTTCACATTAACAGGATAAATGCAAAAAAATAATGTTTATTTCAATTGGACATTTAATCAAACAAGTAACTTTTCCTACTTGTATTTTTATTTCACTAGCAAAATCCTGTTTTAGAACAAGATATATTTCTTATTTTAAAAATGTGTTATAACAGACATATATATCACTCAATAATTTATGGTATTTTTACCATAAATCTTATGGACAAACTGATTCAAGTTTACTTTGTAGTTATCTCTGTGTCTGGGATTCAAAATGCACAGTGGACATGGAATTGTTAAATTGCTTGCAATCTATTGTCAAACTGTAGATTCTTCAGCTTATTTATGCAAAATAAAGATTACCTTAGCCATGGAAGTTAAATTCAATTAGTATTTCCCTAGAGATCAGCATGCAAGGTGAGTAATGTTTCTTTCCAAGAGGTTTGTAAACAATATGATTTGTCTCAGGCCATCTTCAGAAGCAGTGCAAGAAAAACAGTTATTTCTGGCAGTTAACAAATGAATAATTTATAATTATTTGGAAATTTTAGTCCATGGAAGATGTTTTAAAGAGCAGTAGCTGTCATACATATACATCTTTAGAAATAAGTTTTATAAAACCAATTTTAATGATGTTCCTGCAAGAGTGCAAATAGGATTTAACAATAGAAATGAATTTTAAATGATCATCTATTATTAATATTGAATGTATAAATAGTATTAAGAAAAGAGGAGAAATGGTTTAATAAGACACTATCCTATGGATATGGATGTGTCAGTAACTCTCAAGTGATTTCTTTATTCATCCATTCTTCATGAAAAATGAATAGCTATTTAATTCTTGACAAACTTGAACATGAACACTATGCTCTACAAAAAGAGGCAAGACTTTTAATAATGTTTGTTTATTTATTTTTAATGTAATTTTTCAGTGATACTTTTGTAGCAAAATGTTTGTCACTGCAATTGGAAATTTGGTTTGGTATTTATTAAAGATTTATTGCCATTTGCCTTAGAGGAATGTTTGCATGAGATGCATTTTAAAATCCTAAAAAAAATACAGAGAAATTAAAGCAGAGGTATGTCCCTTAAAGTGCTATTGTGCAAAATAGTCTCAGCATTTACTATAGCACCACAGCAGCTTCCGTTCAGAAATGAACACATTTCATTACCCAGTTTTAAAGTATTTCACCCTTAAAAATTGAATTAATGTTGTTGTTACTCACTGAAGCAGAAATGAATTTACTTAATGACTATTTAGTATCTTAGAAATAGATGGAAATGAATGAATGTTTTCCTAGTGATCTAACTTAACATAACATAAAATGTAACATACAAGTACAGAAACAACAACAAAATAAAGAGAAAATATTAAGTAATACTGGGAAAAGGGCAAGAATAGAGCAGAAAGTTATAAAGATTTAATGTTTTTACTGTAAAACCACACTATATATTTGTAAAATTGTCTTTCCACTAAAGTTAAATTGGAGAGATTCTTAATTCCTCATTATATGGAAAATTATGTTAATAATATAAAGTTATTTGATATAATATTGAGTCAAATGTGTAATATTTATTTTTATATGACTATATTTTTAAATGATTGCATAACAATATAGGCAGTTTAATCTTTTATATTCTGTAATATATCATAAATTACTATGTTCTCTATGAGTTTCAGCACTGGAGCAGCAGCTTGGAAGCCACCAGGCTTACATGGGGATGAACTGAACTGTTTGGCATCAGGGAGAGAGCTAGAGGGGAAACTTTTTCCCAGACAGAAATTCTGGCAAAGGCCACTGTTATTGTTTGTTTGTGTGAGTGTTTTTTATTTTCTCTGAGCTAGAAGGAGGGTATCATTCTGAAGCTCCACCAAACTGGCTATCACTGTTCGCATTCACCCTGGTGATTCCACGAGGCCCCACCCCACCCAACTTGCTGGCCCATCAAAGCTGTTTCCAGTGGCTTTTCCATAAGAATAGCCTGTCTCTGCTCATACTTCAGATTTTTCTAAAATCTATCAAATGAGTGGCATCCAGCCTCAGAGTGCCCTGTACGTCTCACTAAGTGGCTCCAGGCATGGGACTAGCAGCAGTAAGCCTTGGTATACAGCTTAGCCTCTTTGGGTCACCCCAAAGCCCAGCACAAATAGAAGCCATCTGCAGAAAACTTTGTGGTATGTGCCAGGTGGCCGTTGGCAGGGCACAGGTTGTGGCTGATCTTTGCTTGCATATCTCGGGAAGCCCCAAAGCCAGTGTACCAGGTAAACAGTTTTTGACCATATTGAAGCACCACCGAATCACCTCCACAAGACATCCAGTCAAGGGGAGGACTGGGCTGATATCAGAGCCATACTGAAGTATGTCTTGCTTCAAGTGGTCAGCCCATGAACAGCTGATCCACAGTGCCATAGCCAGTCCTTGTAGCCAATAGGCCTATGACTAAATCCCTCATGTTGACATGCTAATAGCAATCAAAGTTCAACTATAATAAAAGGGTGTACACAGCCCACATTGGGAATGCACCAGGTATGCCCAGTTCTGGTGAATGGAGAGGCCATGCCACTGGGCTTTACAGGAGACCTACTACATTAGGCCACTCTATAAAGCCTGGGAGATGTAGAAACTCTGCCTAATACATAAAAACAAACACAGGGAGGCTGCCAAATGAGGAGACAAAGAAATATATTCCACATGAAAGAAGAGAAGAAAACTCCAGGGGAAAAAAAAAAATGCCAAATGGAGATGAGCAATCTATAAGACATAGAATTCAAAACACTGGTTATAAGGATACTGAATGACTTAGGGAAAGTGTAGATGAACTTAGAGAGAACTTCAACAACATAAAAAAGGACATGGAAAATATAAAAAGAAACTAGTCAGAAATGAAGTGTACACTAACTAAAATAAAAAGACAATTTATAGGTAATCAACAATAGATTAGATGAAACAGAAAATCAAATCAAATCAGCTATTTGGAATATAAGGAAGGAGAAAATATCCAAACAGAAGAGCAAAAAGAAAAAAGAATTTAACACACACCCCCAAATGAAGACAATGTAAGGGGCCACTGGGGCAACTTCAAGCATACTAACATTTGCACTATGGGAGTGTAGAAGGAGAAGAGGAAGAACAAGGAATTGAAAACATAATTGAAAAAACACTGATAGAAAATTTCCCTCACCTGGTAAAGGAAATAGACATATAAGTTCAGAAAGTTCATAAAATTCCAAACAAGATAAATCTTAAGGCCCACACCAAGACACATCATAATTAATATGCCAAAGGTTAAAGACAAATACAGAATCTTAAAAGCAGCAAGAGAAAAGCAGTTAGTTACCAACAAGTTATCTCTCATAAGATTGTCTGATGATTTCCCAACAGATACTTTGCAGACAAAAAGGGACTGTCATGAAGTAGTCAAATGATGAAAACCAAGAACCTACAACCAAGAACTCTACCCAGCAATGAAAGCTATTATTTAGAATCAAAGGAAAGATAAAGAGCTTCCCAGACAAGAAAAAGCAAAAGAGTTCATCACCAAAATACCAATATTACACGAAATGTTGAAGGGTCTTCTTTAAGAAGAAGAAGAAAAAAATGATAAAAAATATGAACAATAAAATGGCAATAAGTAAATACATATCTATCAGCAACTGAGTCTTAAAAAATACAAAATAATTAAACAAGCAGAACAGAAACAGACTCATAGATACAGAGAACATTTATGAAGAATGCCATATGGGAATGCGGTTTGGGTAATAAGTGAAAAAGGTGAAGGTATTAAAAAATCACAAATTGACAGATATAGAATGCTGATGGGGATATAAACTTCAGCATAGAGACTATAGTCAATAATATTCTAATATCTACATATGGTGTCATATTGGTATGAGGTTTATTGAGATGATCACTTACTAAGTTATATAATGTCTAATCACTGA
>PVJI01027252.1:0-17935 GCA_004026765.1 Micronycteris hirsuta
ATTTGTAATATCTAAAAAAGAAGTTACAATAACTAAGATTGTAGAACATATAAGATCAAAGTTTTAAAAATGACTGTTATGAGATTATACAGTTTAACTATAAGCGAAGTTGTTATTAGGAGTGTCAGTGATTAATTTTAATAACTATCGCTTGCTATTAGTTTAGAATAAGCTGTTTGTCAGTATATTAGTTTATTGACTGAATTAAATAATGGTGCTGAAGTGAACTTTTTATACACAAAATAAAATCAAACTTTATTGAGTAGCCTGCTGAATTTTGTTAGAGGGTAGGTTTCCAAATACATGCTTAGTTTGCTTAGCTGGAAGGCATAAAGACTAATTAGTCATTCCATATAACCTGCTCATTAACTCTTCCCAAGGGGAAATTGAAAATCAGCCTCTTTGTTTTTTTTTTTTTAATAGAAATTTAAAAGAAGAACATTGATTTATTGCCTAAAGTGACCGATAAAGGTTGACTCCAACTTTAGCAGAACTGTGCAAATTTTTTTCTTTGTTTTGATGTTTCAGTCTGCAGATGTTAGCTGTTTTTGTGAGGAAATAGTGGTGTTAGCTATGAGTTTTCTTGGAAAGAAAGAGCTTAAAAGCTTTGGAGTGCTGGGCTCGTAGTCTGCACAGCCAGATGGACATGGATGGAATGTTAGGTGAAGTCCAGGGGGAGCCATTCCACAGCAGCATCTGGGAGGAAACAATAAGTGACTGGCGGGTGTACTTTTCAGGCAAATGATTAAGAGGTGATTAAGTGAAGGTGTTAGGATGTGAAGGAGGGAAGGAAGTACTGAAGGTGTATATATAGTATGGAATGGAGGAATTATGGAAAAGACTTAACAGAATGAACTGTAGATCACAGCTGAACTTATACAAAGCTGGAATTGGAATTTGGACAGCACAGCTTATAGGTATCACGTGAAATAGGATGTGAGATTCACATAAGACAGAACATACTGTGACATATTTTTTTTTTGAACAGTAAAGGACAGTGATGATGTCTATTTTTCAGAGCCACTGGAAGTCATTTCTTAGAGTTGGAAAGACATCTTGCTATTACATCTTTATGGTCTTACTCTGATTATATTGGCCCACTTTAAAGTCCTAAGACAACTCTGGGCTCTAGAAATATAAATCCATGCTTTGATCAAGTGAGTAGTTTTAGTTCACTGTTTGATACTAACTCATTCATAATGCATAAAGATAATGTCGCTTTAAATTGCTTTGTATCATCATATCTTCCTGTCCATTTTTTTGCCTACAGAAGTTCCCCTTTCCCAATTGTGAATGAATGAATGAATGAATGAATGAATGAGTGAATGAATAAAACTCTGTGTTAGATGTTATGGGATGAAAACTAGTTTATTTTTTTCCCAAAAGGCTCATGTTTACCCCTAAAAACAAAATCTAGTTTCTTCTGAATACAAAATTTTCCTCTTGATGCCAGATAGTTGAACATCTGGCAAAGTAAGAAATTAGAGGGGAAGATAAGGCAGCATTATGGAAGCTAACGCCCTACTCTAGCCCCGCTCATCTTTCCCAGAAATTACTTAAAGGTCTTTTCATCTTAACGAATGGAGATTCTGCAAATCTCAACTCAAGGCTCAAAATCTAACAATTGGATTTTATCAGCCAATATACTTAAACACTATAACACACAACTTCACATTTTTATGGCCTAAAATAATCGCAGATGATTTCTTGCTCAAGTCCAGTGTGGATGATTTAGTCATTCAGGGACCATGCGCCCATTTAGGGACCCAGACTCCTCCTTCTTGTAACCCTCCCTTCCTATAGGTTCTTTCCATTTAGCTGGATGATGGGAAAAGAGAACGTAGGAAAGACACATGTACTTCTTTCCACTTTGCTCCAGAAATGGCATGCTTTTTGCTTGACTCCATTGTTCAGGCCTTACCTGAATTGTCAGACTTAGATGTGAATGTGGCAGAGATGTGCACATTTCAGTCTCTACTGTGTAGACGTAACCTTCCTTCCATGTCTCTATGCAGACTCTTTTTCTAGATTATAAGAAAATGTGAAACTACTTGGGCACATTCAAGGACAAACTAACTGGACAAACTAAGCAGAGGGCTGTATATGTAGTATTTGCTCCACAATACAACTTGGGAACAAAAAGTCCCATTTGACTCCATTTAAATATCTCTCTGGCCTTTTCTCCTTTCCAGCCTTGGTGCATCTCTGCTCTTTAGACTGGTATTCCCTTAGTGTAATGATTTCATCAAATGCCTCTGAGAAGTCCAAAACTAAGGAATTCCAGATTGCTAAAATGTGTCTCCGGGTTGGTTCCACTGGTAGGTGAAAGATGTGGGAACGCCTGCCTGCTCATAGCTTGTTCTGTGGTATCCCTGGGGAAAGATAGCACCTAGATTAACCAAGATAATAGTCCCATAGATTAAGGACAAGATGAAGCAAATGCCAATGAGATTTGAGAAAAAGCAGCGATTTGGGTATTTCTGAGGATGGTGGACCCATTTAGAGATAGAGAGAGTCAAGAAGCCCCTTGAGGGGAGCAGGGTTAAAAATGTAGCGACTGGAAAAGGCACAGGCTCTAGGGTGGTCCACATACTGAGACTGGGGGATTCTGGGGAGTGTGGCTTTGCTTATTTGGGACTGTTCTTGGTCATCATGATCACATGCTGGAACTGTGGCAGTTATATGCAGGACAGAGGAAGCTCTGTATTCTCATAGGGATAGAAGGCGTGTATATTATAATTAATTATGTATTGACTTTAAGTACATTTATATAGGACATTTAAGTGAGGTGGTCATATAATTTATAGTCCAAATGTGTGTGTTCTAAGAGTGAAAGGAGGTAGTATTAATTACCCTGGGACAACAGGTATAAACCCAAGGCCACCTCAAACAAAAGGGGATGTGTGGCTACCATACTTTTAAGACAGTGATATTGCGTTCATCTATCAGTAACCCTTCAAAGTATTTAATAGCCCTTACTTTAAGAAAATGTCATCCTTATTCTCAAGCTACCATTTCAATTAATGCTTGTGTTAAATAAAAATGGACAGAAACACTAATCATTGTAGGCAAATTGCCCATTAGTAGGCAAATTCTCTATGCTTACGGCTAATATTTTCCGTCCTTGTTACTTCTCTCACTCTTGCTATAAGCTGCTACTTTAATCACTCTGTAGGCCTTTTCTAAGTTCTTTGTCTCCTTAAATGGAGCTTGAAGCAGGACTGTGTTCTCTAGTTAGCTTCCAACCAAATCCTGGTAAGGCAGGAGTAGTGCTTTAGAGTGACACCTAAGCTTTTGGTTAAGCAGGTTAAACTTTTGTCTAAGTATCCTGTCATTCACTTGTTCAGCTTGAACATAGGAGGTTGTGGAATGAATTAAGCACAGCCTTCAAGTATACGAAGCATTAAGTTCAGTATGGGTACCAGCTGTACTGTGCAACACGATTTGTTCAGTAACCTAGTATTCCCTAGTATGTGGAGAACATTTAAATGTCTAGATTTTTGACTTACAAGAAATGAACAAATTCACACATGATGTCATTTAAGAAGGGTCAGAAATTCTGTGGCCCCAGACCACCCCTCACCAGCCTGCTCACATTCCCAGCATTAGAAACATGTCTGGGGTTCAAGATATAGCACCTCTAAAATGAAATTGGCCACCTGGAAAGGAAAGCATAATAAAGCCAGTAGCAACCTTATCAGTGAGGTTCAGAGCCCTAAGGAAACAAAACACATTTCATTAGAGCTGGGGCTGGGAGAGGTCCTTGCATTAGACGCAGAGCCAGGTGAGGAGTCGGTGAGACAGAAGCAGAACTGGGCAGCTAATGGCAAGTGCTGTGAGGAGTGCACAGGTGCAGCCAGGCAACCTGAAATGTAGTTTTTGCTCTGGGCTGGCCTGAGGTCAGCTGTCACAGGCGGCCAGACAGAAGGAGCAAGTGTGCTGGCTCAGTGGCTCATAGCCTACTTTAAAGCTTAGTAACCAGAAAAGAAATAAATCTTGGTGTAAGCCTATTTAGTATAAATTAATATCTGCAGGTGAGGTCTTACTTCCGAGGGGATTGGGAGCAAAACAGAGTGAACAAATATTGGTATCATTAGGGTGATTGAATTTAACTTTATGAAGTGTGAGAAAGCTTCCTGTTGGAAAATATTTAGTAGCATTCTGGAGGAAGGTAGGAACGAGTTTAATAGAGAAGCAGATTTTGCATACATTTGCCAATTTATTTTCATTTTCCTTAAATTTGGGACTATTTCCTTCTCAAAAGTATTCTGACTCTCTTTGCATTTTACATTGTCAAACTTCCAGGGGAAACATGGACATAAGGTTGTCATCTGTCCTGCCCAGCCCAGGGGTCAGAGACTGACTTTGTCAGGGTGAAATGTTACTGTACCCTCAGGTCTCCTCTTGCCCTGTCTACCCATATCCTTCTAATGTAGGCCACCATCATCTGTCTTCTGGATTATAGCTATTACCTCCTAACTTCTGGCCTCCTTTATGGGATACTGCTCTGCGTGGTGTGGGCCCAGCTCCCACTCAGAGGGACAAATGGAGAGTGACACAGGACCCACGCCCACGGATAGGTTCTCCCATGGGGAATCAGGCCTGCATTGTACCTAGGCCGCTTTGAGACTTGCTTTTTGCTAAAATCCCTCACCCTGAATTGAGGCAGCAAGGGCTTATTGCAACTTCCTAAAATCCATGCTAAAGCCTTCTAAGGACTAGTATAACCAGTTCAACCACTTTTCCCTTTTCATTTGCAAATATCCTTCTTTTCATTTGCAAATATCCTTCATTTGCAAATATCCAGGTGTTTGGCCAATCTTCTTCTTTCTGGTAATTAGCAACATTATCTCCTTTGTTATCTGTAAAAGGTGGTCACCTATAGTGATCCTATGCATAGTCAATGAGGACCTATGCATAGTAAATGAAAACCACCTTCAATGTAATGTGCCCAAAAAGACAATAAAAGCCTGTCAAGGCAAGAGCAGGTGAACTCTTCCCTTGAGATAGTGGCCATGCCTTCCCTTTTCCTCCACAGGACTCCATAGTCCCTGTGAATTTGTCTCTCGTCTCATTTCTCTTGTCTCAGCCATGACACGTGGACACTGCAGGCCGGTGTCCACATCAGCTGATGCCCACAGGTCCCACGCCATGCAGAGCGGTCTCCCATACTCCTCAGGTCTATTCTCAATACAGTGGTCAGCATGAATGGGGTAAAATATACATCAGACCATGTCATTCCTCTGCTCCAGTGACCTTCTATCTGCCTGGGAAGAAGTGTTTACCTGGACCGTCTCTAGATCTCTGATCCCTTATCTTTTTATTCTACTCATTGCCTTTCTCCCTTTAACACTGGCTTTCTGGCCCTTCCTAGAACAGTTAACACACAAGGCACGTTTTCCCCCATCTGTCAAGGAAAATTGTGCAGGCAGTTAGAAAGTTCTTTCCCAAGATACCTCTAAGTCTGCACCCATCTGTGACTCCTATTCTGTTATTTTCTCAAGTAACATTGCAGCATGTCCCTTCCTCCCCCAATTCCTCTTTTACTTCTGATCTTGATTTCTTTTTCTTCACAATACTTATAATTGTATATTGTACATTTTTCCTGTTATTTGTAAGTTCTTGAAGACGGGGCCTTTTGTCTGTTCCATTTACTGTTGCATGCAAGGTCTCATCAAATGAATGCATAATAGAAAGCTTAGCTTATTAATTATGACAGAATTCCAGGGGCCCTTGAAAAGTTGATGCTGACAATTATCACAGCCCCTCCCCTTCCAATTTAGGGAATCCGCCAGTTCCAGAGCACTAGTAGATATTTGGACCCACAGGGTCAAGACTTTTGGTATAGTACCTTGATATATCATAGCCAGTAGTACCAGTAGAAAATGTGTGTTCTACCCAGTGCTGCCCAGGAGAATCTTTATAACAGAACCATATGCATTCCTTTAGACCACAGGACTTTCTGTCCAGGTGTTTGGCCAACCTTCCTTTTGTTGAAACATCCTCACCACAATGCAGCTCTCATTCCAAGTATTTTTGAAGGCTTCCTTGGGCAATCTGTGTGCAAATATAAATCTAATAGTCTTCCTCAGAGTTTCAGGAAACATTACATGTAGTGAATTTTGTAATTTTTAAAACTATAATGTGAGTGTGAACATCTCCCATTATTTGACTAACTTCTGTAAACTCTGATTGGATGAATTATATACTTATTTATTCCATAAGTATTTATCAAGCATGTCCTATATGCTAGGCTGTGCTCCAAGGGCTGGAATAGAGAAGTGAACTTAAAAACAGCCCGTTCCTTCAAAGGGCTCTTTGTCCAATGGGAAGAGACAGACAGTAGATGATAAACAGGCACACATATAACACGCATGGTGGTGATGAGAGCTAGAATCAAGATAAAGATTAAGGAAGTGGAGTCTTCTTTTGTTCTTGATTTTTAAATATTATGTAGGCTTTTTAGAGAACAGAGATCTAAAGGAAGTGAGCCAGAGAGATACATGGAGGAGGAACAGTCCGGTAGGGGGAAGTGCAAAATGCCCAGGTGGTCACTGAGCAGCAAGGAATTCAGTGTGGCTGGAACAGAAGTGAAGGAAGAGTGGAAGAGGAGCTCGGAAATGTGATAAGGTACAATATCATGAAGGATTTCAAACACCAAGATAAAAACTTCAAACTTCAGTTTTTCTCTGAGGAAAATGGAGACCATTGAACCAGATGAATTATGTAATGGGATTTGTGTTTAAAATTATTAGTAAGGCTGTTTCCCTGGAGAGTAGGCGGCAGAAGTAGAAGCAGAGAGACCACCTGTAATGCTGTCACAGCAATCGAGGTGAGCAATAACTGTTTTGAAAATAATTGTGTTGCTTACTGTTTTATATGCCACATATGAGTGAAATCGTGTAGTTCTTGACTTTTGCTGTCTGACTTTGCTTAGCATAATATTCTCAGGGTCCATTCATGTTGTTGCAAATGGCAGTATTTCATCGTACAGCTGAACAGTATTCTGTCTATACACCACGACTTCTTTACCCAGTCATCTGTCAAAGGACACTGGTTGTGTCCATGTCTGGGCCACCGTGAGTAATGCTGCAGTGCACAGAGGGGTGCATATATCTTTGTGAATAAATGCTTTCAAATTTTGGGGGTGGATACCCAGAAGAGGGGTTGTTGGGTTATGTGGTAACTGTATTCTTAAGTTTTTGAGGAACCTCCATACCATTTTCCATAGCGGTTGCACCAGTTTACATTCCCACCAGCAGTGCATGAGGGTTCCTTTTTCTCCACAACTTCTCCAAGGAAAATAAACAAAAACTCACAGGCACAGACAACTATATGGCGGTTACCAAAGGGAGAGGGAGTGGGGGAGTAGTAAAGAATAAAGGGGGTGAAATATATGGTGACAAAAGGAGATTTGATTTTGGGTGGTGGGCATACAATGCAATATACAGGTGATATAGAATTCTATACTTGAAACCTATATAATTTGATTAACTAATGTCACCCTAATAAATTTAATTAAAAACTAAAATAGAGCATGGTTTGTCGATTGACCTGATACAGGGTGTAAGAAGAAGGAAAAAGTCAAGGATGAGGCCACATGTAGATGTCAGCAAGTATTTTATCTGTTGGGGCTGCTGTAATGGAACACCATCGATTGGGTGGCTTATAAACACAGAAATATATGTCTCACTTTTCTGGAGGCTGGAAAGTCCAATCAGGGTGCTGGCTGATTCAGTGTCAGGTGAGAACCTGCTTTCTAGTTCATAGAAAGTTGTCTTTTCACTGTGTCCCCACATGGCGGAAGTGGAGAGTGTTCCTTTTTTAAGAACACTGGTCCCATCTGGAGGGCTCTACTCATGACCTAATCACCTCCCTAAGGCCCTACCTAATACTGTCACATTGAGGAGTAGGTTTTAACATATGGATTTGGTTGGCAGGGACACAGCCTTTCAGTCCGTAGCAGCAATATAGAAGAAAAAAATGTGCCAGTTACTGAGACGGGAAGGCTGCAGGAGGACAGGTTGTAGAGGAATGAACTAAGTCAGTTTTACACAGAACCACTCATTCCTGGGTAAGCAGGGCCCCTGCCCTGGGCTTCATTCCTCAAAGGGGCCCTGTGCACGGGCATCGGTTTTCAAAATGGTATAAGCCACCTTCCATTGCTTTGATTATTCTCAGTATATTTCATTGCTCTTATATTTTTAATGTCCCAAATGATGTGGTTTCTGAAAATTCTGATATATTTGAGGTCAAGAAGCTTTTTCATTCCATTACCTATACCAGCAATTAGAATAATCAGTGTACTTCAAGAATGATGACAAAATGAGTAACTGAGTTACTTTAAGGTATGGCGAAGCCTCTTGTCCCTTTCCTCAAGGGTGTGAGTCTACTTAAATTATATGGTGTGGTGTGACTGTCTAACCTGTCATCTACCAGCTCTGTATTTCACAAGATCTATACCCCAAAACTACCCTTTGAAGTCAGTAGGAAGCTCCCTGGGGCGAAAGCTTGGGAAGAGGATATAGGAGTTTTTGGATACTCTTGTCTCTGAGCATGTGATACCAATCAGAATTATTAATGTATTTAATTTGCCTTTCAAATTCATATTTTTTCCATAAAATCGTTTCCCACAAGTAAATAGCTGTGACTCCTGTGTTCATTTATGGCATTATTCAGCCAAGTTTTGAATATGAGCTCTTGTTTACCCTCATGATGAAGTGAGTGCCCCTCCGTTGCCTCTCAGAAGTTCAAACTGAGGTTGACATTGCCAAGTGGAACAGGATGGGTGGAGTTGGTGGTGTCAGCACTGGAGGTGGATAAAATTGTTGGCAGGCTTCAGAATGGGATAATGTCTCCAAAGTGTTTTGAGCTCCTTACTGAAAGACCTTGAATAATTTCCATGTATTATTTTGATTGTGGCAAGAACTGTGTAAGGTAATCTGCTCTGCTATCAACAATGACTCCTTTCATTGCACATTTTAAACAAGTAGGTACATTTTTAAATGATAAATGGAATGATTTTAAGCTATGCTTCTTTCAAAGTATTATCAAAAAACTTTTCATGTTCAGGTTATACCCTTAAGAAAGGCAAACAATAAACATTAAGTATTAACTCTTCACCAAGCAGTGTGCTAAATGCTTTATATTCACAGTCTCATTTAATCTTTACAACAAACTATGGGCCAACTGACATCTGGCTTACAGGAGGGAGCAATTTTCCACTTTAAAAAGAGGAGAATTAGGAGGAGTAATTAAATGATGTTCTCAGGTTTGTGCTTCAGTACATGATAGAGCCAGGTTTATGTCTCCAGAGTTGTATACTACCACGCTGAATGGCTTACTACACCATCGTTTTAACAGACAATAATCTCTTTTACTCGTCTCTAAGAGACTGATATTTGCTTCAGTAGTATAGAAACAAAGCTGCTAGAATAACTTGATGATATACTTTAGGAATGTTTTAACTAAAGTAACTCTTCTAAAATTGAATCCACACCAAAATAGACTTTCTTTGACCATGTTCTAACATAGGTGGCCAATCAGAATTAAGTAAATGAATGAATAAAAAACCGATCCCTATATCTCGTGTTTGTCTAATGGCTATTATATATAGCAGTAGTCTTGGTTTTGCCACAACTCTTTATATAGCTTGTATGATCTTCACTGTGTATAGCAGTAAACAAAGTACATAGTGGTAAGAACACTTCATTGTACCAGGGCTGGCAAGTAGATTTTTATCTTGCTTACCATGTTCAATTATTGATAATAGTGGACCCCTGGACCTAGATAGTATCTGGTTAATGGTATCTACCTGATAGTATTTACCTGGATAGTACACACTAGGGTAGATAGCTGTATGTGAAGGTTAGGAGAGGCCATGCCTGGACTTGTGAAAGACTGCCATGTTTGATTACTGTTGCTCACCCTGAGGCAGAAATGGAGGGGTGTTGGTATTCATGCCTGGCATTATTGGCCAATACAATGTCCTAAAGAGACAGGTTTAATGTGGTGTTTATCAGGCTATTTGATACTTTGAATTCTGTTCTGGGTATTCTGCAATCATTTTTATTTTGCATTAATTCTATAATTTCCTAAAGCACATAAATTGAGTATTCTTTCATACTGTTAGAACTTTAACTTTTCATTGATGTAATGGATCAATGTGCTATTCTGCTGGCTGTACAGATAATTCAGATTCTTGGAAATATATTATCAGAGATGATAGAATTGATATGGCCCTGTGAAAATTCTGTAAACATTTTATGTTGTCTGTCCCAAACAGGTGAGAATTATTTATGTTCTCTTTTCTTCCAGGTAGAGAAAAGAATGCATTCTCCTAATCTGTGTGTGTGTGTGTATGAGGGGGGACCCAAAAAAATCTGGAATTATTTTCTGGTGGGGGGCCCCTTGTAGTACAGGCTTCCCCATGAGGTGAGTGTTCTAGGAACCCATGTGTATCAGTGTACCAACTGGCGTTGTGGTGAGAGGCTGCATTTGGCTTCAGTGAATTTTTTTGAAGACTCTTTCAATATGTTTGCCCATTTCATGATGGGTGATTTATGAGTGCACCTGCCCACACTGTGCTGAGTGTTCAGCAGTTTTTGACCCAAAATGGCATGACCTCCAAGCCCCACCCTCCCTATTCACCCTATCTTGAACCAAGTGACTTTTTGTTTTTGATGAAAAAAATCCTCAAGGGGAAACATTTTGCCGATGTGGGAGAGGTGAAACAAACAAAAAACAAGCAGAAGAGGTAAAAGGCATCAAAATCGACAAGTTCAAAAACTGTTTTTAGCAGTGGAAAAAATGTTTCAGTAGGTGTATTGCATCAAATGGAGAGTACTTTGAGGGTGACTGAAGTTTAAGCAATTAATAATAAATACACATTTTTTGTATTATAAATAAGAGTTTTTGGGAGTCCCTCCTCGTGTATATATGTATGTGTATATATGTGTTTATATATATGTGCTTAAACATGTGTTTTTATATGTGTATGTATATATTTGATATATATATATATATATATAGATATAGATATGGAGAGAAAGAGATCTCTATATAGACACACGCACACACCTGAGGCAGTGTTGATTAGTCTTTGCAAAGTTACCACAACTAGCACAAAGCACAAAAACTACAGTTGGAATTGAGGTTGTGGTAGTGCATTGTCAACCTTCAAAATTTTAACATCTTCCTGGCTTTGTTGATTAAAGTAGGGTTCTCAGGGAATAGAAAAGTGGTTGCCAGGAGCTACAGAATGGAAGAAATAGGAAGAGATTGGTAAGAGGACACACTTTCAGTTACAAGATAAAATAAGGTCGGAGGATCCGGTATATAGTATATAACATGGTGATTATAGTTGGTAACACTGTGTGAGGTGTGTCCAGAAAGTATTCAGCCATGTACTATGAAAAATAGAGACATTTCTTGAAGAAGATACAAGGTACAAAAAATATTGTACATAGGACAATGACACTGCAGTCTCCTTCAAAGTAGGCACCTTGGGACCTCACACTGTTCTAATCACCAACAGCTGCCTTGTTGTATTTTCCTCAATCTCATCAATGGTCTGAAATCTCTTCCCTTTCAAAGGTGATTGGGAAAAGCCAGAAGTCACAGGGCACCAAATCTGGGCTATAGGAGGGCCTGAGTCACCTGAGTGATTTGATGTTTTTCCAAAAAACTCTGCATGAGATATGATGCATGAGTAGGTGCGTTGTTGTGATAAAGCTGCCAATCACCAGTTTCCCATAGCCTTCTGAATCATCAGAATAGTTTCCAAGGAAGAATGTCCAAGCTTAATGCCAAATTTGATGCAGATTCCTTGCTCTACTCACTCAGTCATTTTGAATGCGATGGGCACACAGCACACATGCTCACTCAGTGGCTTCTACCGCCCCCACTGACTAGTACAGTGAAGTTGTCATTGTTCACGCCTGTGCATTCCAGTCCCTTCTCCTTGGCTGCCAGGTCACATCCATGTTGCACAAACCTTTTCCTTTATATGAACAATATAAAGGGAACTTATATTGTCCCCTTGGTTGGACTTTTTCTGGACAGACCTCATATCGTATCATTGAAATTTGCTAAGAGGATAGAACTTAATTAGATATTCCTACTAAGGGTAAATATGTGAGGTGATGAGTGTGTTAACTGGATGGCAGAATCCTTTCACGGTGTGTTACATGATCACAGTGTACACTTTAAATATCTTACAGTTTTATTTGTTAAACTTCAATAAAACTGAAAATAAGGTAGGTGCATGAGGAGGCCATCACCCCTACATCCTTTCGTGGCTGTCCGACTCGTGGCCTATAGGCCACATGTGGCCTGAGATGTATATGACTGTGGCCCAACACAAAATTGTAAATTTACTTCAAACATTATGAGATATTTTTGTTTTCTTTAGTGTTTGCGTATTTGTCCTCTTTTTCCAGTGTGGCCCAGCGATGGCAAAAGGTTGGACACCTCTGCTTTAGATACTCAAGAATGATAATCTCTGCCATTTGTCCCACTTCTCCCGGGTTACTTTTCTTAATTTTCTTTTTCCTTTTTTTCCTTCTCTCTCTCTTTCCCTCCTTCCCTCAGCATCCCTCCCTCCCACCTTCCCTCCCTTTCTTTTTTGACTGTCTTGACTGAACGGGAGGAATAAACAGTTCCAGAAGCTTCCACTTGCCCTTCTCTGCTATGATAGCTCTTATATCATAGGTCAAAGAAAAAAATGTGCTACAGAGGCTGTTCCAACTACCAAATATGTCTATTCCAATTACATTCAGATACTGGGACATGACCATGGGGAAAGAGAGGCACATGCCTCCATTATGTGCCCCCTCCCCGCATGCACCATTCTGACAGTGGGGTGGAAAATGACACTTTGGGTCTCCAAGTATCAATGTCAACATGAACCTTGTGTCCAAAAGCCTGAAATGTTTGCTGGTTCCCTCTGCCCAGTGTAGAGTATATCCACTCAAATAAATGGCTGCAGATTCCTTTGGGGAAATATTAATGAATTACTCTATACAGTGACCAAAGTTGTACAGGATCTTCCCTATAGGAATCTGGCTTTTTCTTCAGGCTGTTGGTTTTTGTTCTGTAAACCAGGCAAGGAAGTTTTGATTGAGGCAGCTGATCTCTATTAACTGATTAACTACATTCCAGGTTTATTTCAAGTGTATAGATCAGGGGGCCTGAACCTCAACACTGCTGACACGTTGGGCTGGCGTTTCTTTGTGGAGGCCTGTCAGGTAGCAGGTTCCTGATCTCTGCCCATGAAGGGCTAGTAGTGCTCCTTGTGACAACCCAAAATGTCTCCAGACAGGGCCTAATGTCCCCTCAGGGAAGAACACCCTGACTGGAACTAGTGAATTTTTTAACAATTGTATTGCTACAGATTACCAGAGCATTAATATTTCACATTTTCCCAAGAACAGAACAACTCAAAAATAACCAGCAAGTAATCTTGCTTCAAAACCCTATTGTAGAGACTTCTTTCTCAGCTCACTTCTGGTACCAGTTTTCGTAGGTCTGGTTCCCAGGAAACAGATTCTCGAATAAAGATTTGTGTGTAGGAAGCTACCGCTGTTGATTTCATGCTTGTGGGAAAGTGAGGAAACTAGGTAGGGCTGGGCAGAAGGAGAGCTGGAACCTTGATATAGTTGCGCCGGAAGCCTCCCACAGGGCTGCCTGGAGTAGGCATGGCCTTTCAGAGTTGTACTACCTGGAAGCAAAGCGGGTGGGCTTTTATGTTCCTGCATTGACCGCTCGTTGGGTGGCCACAGGGCAGGAACAGGACATTGGGTATGGTGGTTTTCTTTAGCTGAGGGCCATTCCTGAAAAAGGGCTCAGTGAAATACTATCAGCTGCCAAAACTCCAGAGTCTGGAAATGTCTCAATCCTGAAAGGGATAATGGAGCAGCACACCAGAACATCCACTATAGTCCATTAGTAATAGACATCAGGATTTCTAAAGGTACAGATTTCACCTAACTTGACTAGCATTCCATAGTGTTTCTATCCACTTCTTATTCTGCTATCTTTAGGACACAACATTTCATCCCTAAAAAATATCAAGAACTGTTTATATGTCATGCAGTATAAAATATGATAAATTATGCCCGGCTGGTATAGCTCAGTGGATTGAGTGCGGGCTGGGAACCAAAAGGTCCCGGTTCGATTCCCAGTCAGGGCACATGCCTGTGTGCGGGCCAGGTCCCCAGTGGGGGCCATGTGAGAGACAACCATACATTGCTGTATCTTCCTCTCTTTCTCCCTTCCTTCTCTCTAAAAATAAATAAATAAAATCTTTAAAAAATGATAAATTAATAATTAGTTTGTTATTCTAAGAATTTTTGGTGTATGTCTATAACCAGGCAAATGCTTAGGCATTTCAACTTATTTTTGCCAATCATAAAACATATTATATAAGAAAGTATTTTGATAGAGGGACTTCAATAAGATCTGAAAAATTTTATCTAAAGTTTAAATGGATTCTGTGGATGGTTGAGTAGTCTCATTGTACATAAAAGTACTATAAAGCAGAAAGCTCAGATCTCTGGTATGATTTCCCATCTTGCCATTGTATACAACCAATGTGGCATAACTAATGAGTCATATAAACAGTGTAATTGTCTTTTGTTCATAATAATAACAATCCACGTTTAAATAACTAGTTAGACGAATGAATTGTGGCCTTTTAGCTAAAATAGGAAGGCAAGCTTCCTCAGCAATGGCACTGCTGTAGCACTGTGGGAGTATGTACTCTAAAACTCTGACAAAATTATGTATTCTAACAGTTTTCTTAAACTTTGTGGTATAAGGTCATGCTTCTTGTATAAAAGCTTAATATAGTTAGTTGAATATTTCTATTTTTAAATCACTGTTTTTGGAAATTTATTCTAAAAAATATTTTCCTGATGAAACTTGGTATATTAAATGACAGATCGCATTTTATCCTGGGAGATTCAGCTTTTCCAAGTATGTATATATTTTTTCCATCAATTTGACTGCTTCTGTATTTGTAGAAGGCAAATCAATCTTAGTGGTTTCAAAAATATTATTAGTGAAGACACTGAGGAAACAAAAACCCTCCATACTTAAAATATTTCAAGTCAAACTTTTTCTTTTGACTTTTTAATTAACACGTATGCAGGATCTCAAGCTCTATGAATGCATAGACATTTTTCTTTTTTGAATTCTTTTACATTTATTTTAATGCCTTTATTGGATAGTTTATTGGATTTTTGCACTAAAAATTACTATTCTTGATTTTTCTGCTTAGTTGTGCTTCATCTCACTTTTGTTTGTATTATTTTATTACCATCTATGTTTCATAAATCGTTCACATAATCTATTTTAACATTTCTGCTTTCAGTCCTCATATACTATTTTATTTACAATACAGTTACACTTTTGTATAAAAACCTTAATTAATGGATGACTGTTAAGTATATATGTATGCATTTATTGTTCAAGTTACTTTTAGAAATGGAATTTATGTGGTGCAGATGTTAAGGGCCTCATTTTTTAATTTTATTTATTTATTTATTTTTTAAAGATTTTATTTATTTATTATTAGAGAGAGGGGAAGGGAAGGAGACAGAGAGGGAGAGAAACAGCAATGTATGGTTGCTCCTCACATGGCCCTCACTGGGGAGCTGGCCTGCAACCCAGGCATGTGCCCTGACTGGGAATCGAACCGGGACCCTCTGGTTCCCAGCCCGCGCTCAATCCACTGAGCTACACCAGCCAGGGCTTCATTTTTTTTATTTTAATTTAGATTTTTTATTGTTCATCATCCCATCCCATTTCATTTATTACAGCAGATGCCCTAATGTAATATTCTTATGCTTGTTTGTAACTCTTCTTTATTTATCTAAGTGTTCATAAAATTTACATATTTCCAGAAGGAATTAATATTTGATTATGCTATATATTTACACTGATATACAGCACTAATTTTTCCATCAAATGCCAAGAACCAACATTTGTATATATACAGATAGAGGCCTGTTCACCTTTTTAGAGCTTGTTTTTAATCTCTGTTAAAACTTTTCCCAAAGGCATTTGGGAACAAAGTACTGCACATATTTTATTTTTGCTCCTGGCTGGTCAAAAATTGTTGAAAAGTAAGTGGTTGCCTTTCTTTAACTTTTGATTTAGTAAATTAACATGTATTGTTCATAGAGCTTAAGATGACTTAATAGTACATTGAAATTTTCTTTTTACTTGGTTGTAAATACATTCTTAAACTGCCAGAGCTTGCCTGTGAATCAACCTTGGGACATGGGTATTCTGAAAGAAAGGTTTCAAGTATCAGCTTTCTTGGTTCAGCCCTTTATCCCAGTAAGGTGCCCAGGGAGAAGACTGTCTTTAGGTTGCTCCCAGGACCAAGGTTCCTGTGGCTATCTATTTCATTAGTGATAATGCTTTGTGTGTTTCTGCCTGTGTTTGGTTAAAAGGGAAATTAATGTCTAAGAAATAACAAATACAGAATGTGGAGAGTTTAACATTACCACAAAATGCACCGTGTGCATATTTCAGAGGAGATGACAAAATTAGATTCTTTTGGAAAAGTTGACATCTAATGCCCCCTTAAAAAGTCCAACTTAATTTCAAAGAAAATCACACAGTTTCCTGATTCAAACTTCATCTGTGTAGTGGGAGCATTTGATTTGGTTATTGATAGTAGTTCTCCGTGGGGATACTGGCTATGAAACAGGATATTTCAATATCCATACAGACTCTTTACATATAAAATTACTCCTCAAGAAATGGAGTGGAACATGTAACAATCTGTCCAGAAATTTCTATTGTGGATAGTGTTATTTTCCTAGGGAAAAAATCAGTTCTTGTCGATTGAATAATAAAGACTCCTATCTGTCACCATCAGGAAGGGCCGATTGTGTGTGTAGAAGCCAACCATTACGCCCGCTGCAGAAGTTATGTGTGCGTATGTGCATGCACATGTGCGCATGTTACATAATACATAATACAATACCACGCTTTGTATAAACACGTAGATTTCAGAGAAATCCCCAACAAATACACCTTCCATTTATTTTTATGTAAGATTGAAAAATGTGAGTAAAGCAGTTCATTTATGTTCTACATGAAAGAATGGTTCATTATTATTTTTCAACCAAAGCTCAATATTTGGTGATATATTTAATCTCATTGTAAAGGAAACTAGAATAGGAGCCCAGGAACTTCGTTGGGTAACCTTAGAAAGTCATTTAATCTCTCTTTCAGTTCTGCCTACCGCACAGGGTAGCTTCACAAGTGAAATGTAGATAGGAAAGTGCTTTGGAATAATAAAACAATATATAAATGCAACGTAGTATTGCTTTTGTCATTTCTGTATGAAAATGAAGCATTAGGAATCTGGTTCGAAATGTGAGCATACACTTAGCCGTATAACATGGCTTTTTGAAACCCTCGTTCTCTATAATGTATCTTTTGTTTTTCACCAGTATCATACACTGCCCCACATTAAACAGGATTCAGTAACACAGGGCTTTTAATGCCATAAAAGTAAATTTAGGCTGTAGACCTGTTTAAGGATGATGTTGCTAACTTCTGCAGACAATGTTTTTAAATTCAGCTACTAGAAACTTGCAAGTCATTTATAAATTCTCATATGTTCAGAATATAAGAAACATAAGCTCGTATGGGCAGGGTTTTTGTTTAGTTTATTTCCATATATTTAGTAACTATAATAATGCTGGCTAATGTGTGATGGCTAAGTGAAAGGTCAACATTACTTTTCTAAATTTCAGATGTGAATTTTTTCATTCTTTTATTCATTAATTTAACAAACAGTGACCACGTGGATGGTATGTGTCCATTCTGGGAATTCTGAAGGTTCATAATGAAAAATAGGGTACAGGAAGGCAAATAAATAATTATGGATATATTTTAAAATAGGTCTCCACAA
>PVJI01027253.1:0-17954 GCA_004026765.1 Micronycteris hirsuta
GTCAACTATTTTCATTTTTGAAACCTTATAAGTTTCTATTTGATTTTATGTTTTACTCACTTCCTACCCCATGCATACAGCCTCCCCATCCCACACCCTCAAGAAGGTATAGAATACTGACCTCATGTAGCCAAAGAAACATCATTCCTATTCCACCTTTTCTTTCTCCCCAATTCTGAAGCCTGAAGATGAACTATGGAAGTGGTTTTCTAGTGCCCCTGCCTGGCTCAAGTTCTGCCCTAGGCCTGGAAGTCCTTTAGCAAGCCAGTGATCTTGCTTACCTGTATATATTGATCAGATTATGCAAATAACAACAGAATTGCCAATTCCTTTCTGTCAGCCTTGCTCCTTGCTCAGGGCACACCAACTGGAAGGTATTCAAATTGTCATCCTTAATATTTATTGTGAAGCATAGTTGTCTCTGTAACATCCAAGATCCTCCCGTACCAGCTGAGTTGATACCTGGGCCAAAACCCCATATGAATGAGATCTGTCAGGATAAAGTCCAGCCATTGTTTCTTTTTTAAAAAATATATTTTATTGATTATGCTATTACAGTTGTCCCAATGTTTCCTCATTTGCTCCCCTCCACCCAGTACCCCTCATTCCCTCCAGCAATCCCCCCAATTTGTACTTCTTGATCCCTGCATCTTTTCCCTCATGCGTCCCCTTCCCCATCCCAACAGGTCACCCTCCAAATGATCTCCACATCTACGATTCTGTTTCTGTTCTGCTTGTTTGCTCAGTTTGTTTTTTAGATTCAATTGTTGATAGTTGTGAATTTTTTGCCATTTTAACATTCATAGTTTTAATCTTCTTTTTCTTGTATAATTGCCTTTAACATTTCATATAATAATGGCTTGGTGATGATGAACTCCTTTAGAACCTTGTCTGGGAAGCACTTTATCTGCCCCTCAATTTTAAATGATAGCTTTGCTGGATAGGGTAATCTAGATTGTAGGTCCTTGCTTTTTATCACTTTGAATACTTCTTGCTAGTCCCTTCTTGCCTGCAAAGTTTCTTTTGAGAAATGAGCTGACAGTCTTATTGGAACTCCTTTGTAGGTAACTATCTGTTTTTCTCTTGATGCTTTTTAAGATTCTCTTTATATTTAACCTTTGGCATTTTAATTATGATGTATCATGGTGTGGTCCTCTTTCTGTCCATCTTGTTTGGAATTCTCTATGCTCTCTGGATTTGTATGTTTCCTTCATCAAATTAGGGAAGTTTTCTTTCAGTATTTTTTAAAAGATTTTATTTATTTTTACAGAGAGAGGAAGGTAGGGAGAAAGAGAGGGAGAGAAACATCAATGTGTGATTGCCTCTTGCATACCCCCTACTAGGGATTTGGCCAACCCAGGCATGTGACCTGATTGGGAATTGAACTGGTGACCCTTTGGTTCCCAGGCTGGCACTCAATCCACTGAATCACACCAGCCAGGGTGATTCTTTCATTATTTCTTTTCAAATAAGTTTTCAATTTCTTGCTCTTTCTCTTTTCCTTCTTGTACCTTTATGATTTAAGTGTTGGTATGTTTAAAGTTGTCCCAGAGGCTCCTTAGCCTATCCTTGTTTTTTTTTTTGGTTTTTTGTTTTTATTCTTTTTTCTTCTTGCTATTCTGACTGGACATTTTTTTCTTTCTTACGTCCCAGATCGTTGATTTGATTTTCAGCTTCATCCACTCCACTGTTGGTTCCCTGTAAATTTTTCTTTATTTCACTTAGTGTAATCATGATTTCTGCATGGGTCTTTTTTATGCTTTTGAAGTACCAAATGAGTTCCTTGAGCATCCTAATAACCAGTGTGTAGAACTCTGCATCTGATAAATTGATTATCTCCATTTTGTGTAGTTTTTTCTTTTTCTTGAGTTTTGTTCTTTTCTCTCATTTTGGCCATATTTCTTTGTCTCTTCATTTTGGCAACCTCTCTGTGTTTGTTTCTATATATTAGGTAGAGCTGCTTTGACTCCCTGTCTTAGTCGCATGGCCTATTGTAGAGAAGTGTACCCGTGAGGTAATTGCCAGAGTAGGGCAATCTGTGTGAACCAGGTTGATGGAGTCTCTGATATGGTGTCACTGCTCTGTGGCTCTGTTTGGGGAAGGGCTCAGGAAGGGGACAATGCCACTGCCTGGCCTCTGGAGTTTTGTCTGGAAGGAAGCTGTCCCCTGGCATTCATCCGGATGCCAAATGCTTCAATTTCTCTCTGTATGCCACTGGTGCCCTTCCAGCTGCTGCTTTAGTGCTAAAGTCCAGAGGGAGTGAGTCTGTGTAAATCCTAAATCCATTGCAGGCCCTTTAGGAGAAGATACCTGAGTCCTGGCTGGTGTAGCTCAGTGGATTGAGCATGAGCCTGTGAACCAAATGGTCTCCAGTTTGATTCCCAGTCAGGGCACATGCCTGTGTTGCAGGCCAGGTCCTCAGCAAGGGGCACACAAGAGGCAACCACACATTGATGTTTCTCTTTCCCTCTCTTTCTCCTTCCCTTCCCCCTCTCTAAAAATAAATTAAAAAACTCTTTTAAAAAAGTTTTTTAAAAAGGGGAGATACTTGAGAACCCTGCAATTTCTTCTGCTTCCCCAACTGCCATTGGTTTTTACAGACAGAAGTTATGGGGACTTATCTTCCTGGCACTGGAACCCTGGGCTGGATGGTTTGGTGTGGGGCTGGGATCCCTTGCTCACAGTAGCCCACCTGATTATTATCCACCACACATGGGTGTGGGATTGCCCGTTCCAAGTTTCCTTGTGTCTCCACATCTCCACCCCTCCTACCTGTCTATCTGGATGAATGTGACTACTATAATTCCTGTGTTGTCAGACTCCATACAGCTTGATTTTCTGGACTCTGGGTGATATTTTCTTTGTAGTTTAGTTGTAACTTTTGTTGTGGTTGTGTGAGGAGGCATGCCATGTCTATACCTTCATCTTGACCAGAAGTCCCAGCCATTTTCAATATAATAAGAACAGTTTGCATGACATATGCATAACAT
Source organism: Micronycteris hirsuta (assembly GCA_004026765.1). Lineage (NCBI taxonomy): Eukaryota > Metazoa > Chordata > Mammalia > Chiroptera > Phyllostomidae > Micronycteris > Micronycteris hirsuta. The sequence goes on from PVJI01027253.1 coordinate 2,991, forward strand.
GGCTGCCAAGGAGAGTGGACTGGAATGAGCATGCAAGAACAATGACAACTTCACTGTACTAGTGAAGGTTGTATGCTGTGTGGTCATCACATTCAAAATGACTGAGCGATAGAGCAATGAATCTGTATCAAATTTTGCATTAAACTTGAACATCCCTCTGTGGAAACTATTCAGATAATTCAGAAGGCCATAGCCTTCTGGTGATTGGCAGCTTCATCACCACATGCACTCGCTCATGCATCACATCTCATGCAGTGTTTTTTGGTGAAATATCAGATCACCCAGATGTCTCAGCCCCCCTTACAGCCCATATTTGATGCCCTGAAACTTCTGGATTTCCCCCAAACTAAAACCACCTTTGAAAGGGAAGAGATTTCAGACTGTCAATGAGATCCAGGAAAATATGATGGGGAAGCTGATGGTGATTGGGAACTGTATAAGGTCCCGAGGTTCCTACTTTGAAGGGGACTGAGGCCTCATTGTCCTATGTATAATGTTTCTTGTATCTTGTATCTTCTTCAATAAATGTCTCTATTTTCTTATTACATGGCTGGGTACCTTCTAGACAGACCTCATACTTATAGTAGGTAGTGTCAATTTGCTGACAGCTGACATTTCCCACTGCTAGTCATTCATAGAAGCATAGCCTATTTAGTTAAGAGGTGGTAGGTCTTGGGAGAGGAAGATGAATAAGAATGGATGTGTACAGAAGAAAATTGCAATTCTAAAATTATAAATAAAAGCATGAATTAGAAATGACTAAACACCTAAGAGCCAGGCTTTTGGTTTATATTATTATATTTTCAATATGTCTTATTCATGTGTTTCTCTCTTTCTCTCACACACACATGCACACATACATACAGGGCTAAACATAAATATAAAAAGGTCCTGTCATCACCTAAGGCCACTAAACTTACCTTTCTAGTTTACAGATCAAATTCAGCATTACCATACCATTCTTTCATACTTAACCTGGCATCCATCATAATTTACATTAGAAGTGTAGCCTTTTGTGACACTTACTAATTTGGATGAGGATTTGATTAGGAATATTAGAATTCACAAATGTTTAGTCCATTTCTCTCTCCCTCTCGCCTTCCTTCCTTTTTAAAAATAAATTCATTGAATACATACAGTGCTACTTAAGTTTTGTGAAGGATTCCAAAAACATAGTTGAAGATGTCTTTACTCTCAAGGATGTTCTAGCCTGGGAAAATAAAACAAATGCACAGGGTATGTTAACTATTATATAATTAATAATAGTAATAATAAAAGTAATAATGTATGTCGCAAGTTAGACCAGGAACCCTTCAATATCAAAAGGACAATACAGATCATACGTTCAGAGGAGAGAGTGAGTTTCAGGGACTGTTTCACAGAGGAGGTTGGACTGTAACAGAGCTTTTATGAAAATGTAGGGTTGGAACAAATGGATATAAGGTAAAGAAATGCCCTGCAGGTGGGAAGCAGAGTATCTGCAAAGTTTCTTCCCATTGGGGAAGATCTGCCAGTGACCTGCTCAGAGCAGAGTCAATGTCTTTTACCACTGAAGGTTCAGCAAGGGCCTGGAACCCAAAAGCCTGTGGCACAGGTTGAATGGATGCTGAGTGCAAGGGTGAGATTCCAAACACAGCACCAGGGCATCCACATTTAGCCCCTTCACCTGAGGTATTTTGAGATGGAAGATTTGGGGAACTAAGTATTTTGTTTTGCTTTGCTTTGAGTTTTAAGACTGTGACAGCCACTGTAGAAGAGGTTATGAGCCACTGTCTGGGAAGAAAATTATTTTGGGGAGATATGGCTGATGAAGACAGGGATGCTGATCACTCATAACCGACTGGATTACAGTCCCATGATCTCCAGTTCTCCTTTCAAGCAAAGTAGCTCTCAGCAGTCTGAACATTCACAAGCTTTTCAGTGAATAACATCCTTACTTTCCCTTTTTAAGTGCTTCTCATGAACTTGAAATTAATATTTCTTTTATTATAATCAAGGGACCATAAATCGGGACAAAATGATTTCTTTATATCTAGCCCAATACCACAGCTGATGAGTCTAAGGGGAAGTACTTCAAAACCCACATCTGTCCAGGTTTTCAACTTTTGAGTGAAAAAAATCTTAAGAAATGACCTTTCAAGATGTTCTATTTCACATAAGATTATGGTAGCTGCATAGGAAATAAAACAATGATATTCTCTACCTCTGAGACTTTTTTATTCCTTGTGGTGAACTTGGTTCAAATCAGGTGTAAGAAATGTCTTGCATCCTTCATGCTTGTAAATAGTAATGTGTAATCTGATTGGTTCAGCTGTCAATAGCTCTACATTTCTTCTGCAACAGCATAATTTCACAAATGCCCCAAAATTTGAGATTTCATTGGTAATTTTCCAGATTTACTGTGTTATTTTTTAATTGTACTCTTCAGGGGTAAATGTGAAAAAAAAATCCAATTTATGATGCAGCTTCAATCTCATGTATACTGTTGGGAAGTAATAGAAATGCAGCCATAAATTCAAAATGCACAAAAGTGCTGGATGGGGCTGGGGTGTGTGTGTGGGGGGGAGATTTGTTCATGACCCTTAGAAAGCAGTATCCATATTTTCCAGGGCTACAATATAATGAGCAGCTACAGAAGTGCCCAAATGTGAGGGAATTTTAAGACTAATTCCATTCATTCACTTGGGTGTACAAGAATTGTTAGGTGAGCTTGACTTTATGTTCTTTTTTTTTTAAAGAAGTGTCCCCCCGCTTTTTTTAAAGATTTTATTTATTTATTTTTAGAGAGCAGAGAAGGGAGGGAGAAAGAGCAATGTATGGTTGCCTCTCACATGGCCCTCACTGGGGACCTGGCCTGCAACCCAGGCATGTGCCCCGACTGGGAATCGAACCGGGACCTTTTGGTTCCCAGCCTGCGCTCAATCCACTGAGCTACACCAGCCAGGCTTGACAGGTTCTTGAACTGTGAAGCAGTAGGGTCCTGAGTGCCCGGGGGTCATACCTGTCCCTGAGGAGACTTGGATCGAGGGGCTGCTGATGTCTTCCCAGCAATCACGAGTAGCTCTCTTCAATGGTGGTAGCTATGATAGAGACTGTGAATTGGAAAGCTGAGCCATCCTGCTCAGAGGGCTTGTAGCATGTCTTGTTTCATTTTGTACCTACAGTACCTTGAACTGTGCCCGGGACAAAGAAGGCCCACAGCACATTTGTTGAATTGAGTACGTCTTTTAATGCCTGGTATGGGCTGCCACTGTGACTTTACTTTTATGAATTTATCAAATATGCATAGAACAAATGAATTACCATAAAAAATAACAGTACTATTTAATGTTGCTTCTTTTCTCCTTGGCTGGAAGAAATAGAAAGAAGAGAAGATTCTGTCTGTTTTATCTCTACCAGAGCTCTATATGAATCCTGATGAATTACATAATCCTCAAAAACTCCACTGCCTTTCTCGTGTTTCTTCCAGTGGCCTTTTATAGCCCTGATTCGTAATCCACCCACTAAAATGTCCCTGTCCATTTAAAAAAGTCCTAAATTGACTCCACTGAAGCTGAGTTTACAGTGTTCAAGTCCAGAACACTCCAATGTAAATGGGAGTGGGGGAAATACATCACACTGAGGCAATTCCCACAACACCCCATGCTCTCTCACCTCTGTGCATCTGCACAAGCTCTGCCTGGACTCACAGAGTTTTCTGTTTACTGCTTACAAGTTCTACAACACTCACCCCAGGGATCATGTCATCTGGGAAGCTATAACTGCACTCCACTCTAGGATACGGTCCTTCTCTTGAACTCCCATAAGCCCCTGTATGGTCACCAGCTCTAGTACTTGTTTCTGCTTCTTAGACTTCTGACTTCAGTTTCTTCTACATATGCACATGTGCACACACACACACATGCTTCTGAATGTCTTTTTTTTCCCCACAGATTTTTTATTGTTTTTCAAGTACAGTTGTCTCCATTTTTCTCCAGTACTCACCCTGCACCTGAGCCATCCCATTTCTGAACTTCTTAAAGACAGGGCATTCATGAGTTTTAGTCACCTCTTTTTTCTCTTACTAGAATAATGTCTGGCAGATACTGGGGACACAATGTAGATTTTTGAATAAATGAGTGAAACTTTCTAAGAAATTATCTAATATAATTTGGCAAAAGAAAACATGATACAAGGAGATGAGGGGTAGAGAGGCTGTTTCAGGAATTTCTCGGATTGATCTAATTTGTGAAAGTCAGCTGAAGTCCAGGGGCAAGGATTGTAGGCCTGGTCCTCCAGTCACTGGATTGACGAGTATGCTCCTCATTTTCACAAACGGTTCCTCTGAGAAGAATAGTTCTCATTGCTTTCCTGAGCTTAGATACAAACATCTGAGCATTGCCACTCCGCTCCCAGATTGTTCTGTGCACGGGATACTTAAGAACCAGACACCGAAGAGCAGACTCACAGTAAATCCTCAGTACCCCTGTACCAGCTTGAGTCTAGGACTGCACTAGATCTGTCTAGATGGGATGATTGTTACTTATGGGAAAAGACGGTAAAGGGAACCTTCTATGCCCCAAATATTTTACAAACTTGAGGAAAAAGATACTTCTGTTTCCAGAAGCTATATTAACATTTCCTGGGGCCTTCTTGTCCAGAACTGTGCTAGGTGCTAGTCTATTGTTTGTGTGACATTATATGGATAAGGAAAACAAAGAGGATATATCACCCAGTTCCTTCTCTCCTGAGCCCAGGCCTAGGGCTTAGAATATGGCCAATGGCAGTGTACAGTGTACAGAATGTTATTTGGCATACACCATTATTTATTGAAAAGTAAAATCAAGTGTCATAAAAACGTATTCAGCAGTGTACCGTAAGTGGTCCAGTGGAGAAAGGTCACTGATATAAGTTATTAGGAATTGAGAGGTGAGATTATTACCCTCTTCAGGTCCCAAGGAGGCTCTCAGTCCTCTTTTAGTTCTTTCTTAGGTTTCCTCATCCACTCCTCCAGTCTCACCTTAGGATTCATCAAAGGATCTCAACCCTTGCTCACAACTGCTATCTTACTCCGCTGACATGTTTTTTTTTTGGGGGGGGGCGCTGATTCCAAGGTCCGTGTGGGCAGCTGTTGCCCATCCTTAGATCCCTGATTTGTTAATCTACTCAATCTTAGTGATACCTCTACTCAGATCGTCCTAGGCCTTGATGTCGCTAGGACTGTTCCTACTTTAAAATCCTAATCTAAAGTTCTCTGATTACCTAGGGAGAGAGAGGAGTACAGAGGGCAAAGAGGGGAGAGGTAGAGTCTGGAATGTCCCCGCATTCAGACATAAGGTAGAGGAGAAAGAGTTAGCAAAGGATAATGAAACAGAAGGAAACCCAGAAGGACATGGCATCACAGGAAAAGAAACCATGATTTTTTTTTGGAGACAAAGTCGGGTAAATTGTGTCAAATACTACTGAGAAGTTGATTAAGGTAATGAGAGACAAATGTCTGTTGGGGTTGGCAATATTAATAGTATTGGTAACATTGGTAAGTGCAAGGAAGAGCCTGGGAATGGTTTCCTAAATAGTGCGAGGCTCTGAGTGAACACTCCCAGGAAGGCGCCACCGACTAGAGGCAGAAAGGCCAACAGAAAATGAGCTGGCTTCTGCACCATCAAGAGTAAGACTTTTGATAAGTGGGAGTGATTAACCAAATAGGTTGCAAACTCTGGGAGATTATATGAAGTCTCTAGCTAACACCCTAAGAATATTGGGGGAAATTAAATAGTCTAAGGAGCCTAGAAAAACCAAAACAAGTGTCAATTGAATAGAAACAGCCAGATGGAGAGATAGAACCAAACAAGATTTCAAGCAGGGACTAGAACTGGAACAACTACATATTTTCTTAACATATGCTGGGTATGCTTATTAAATAAAGAGAAGCTGAAGGCTGGGTCAGAGAAGGAATTCGTATAGAGAAAGTAATGTACATGCTGAAGAAAGATTCCGAGCTGCTGAGGAACTGAATGGGTCAAAACGAGAGGCTGAAAGGATATTTTTCACAAAGCAGACGGAACAGATGGAATGGTTATAATCTTTTTAGTTGACTACAGCCCTACCTGTGTTCAGACCAGTGTAATGTAGGCAGGTGAGAGGGGTTAGGTAAAGCGTTCTGCCCAGGTACAACAGGAGTCACACTCTCTTGTGAATATTAATGCACCCTCAAGTGAAAAGTTGCTTTAGACCAACTAATGAATTCTCTGAGCATCAGTGAACTCATCTGTAAACAGAGGGGTATGTTACCCAGGGAGTCCTAGGAAACAATTTATATTTCCCCTCTTTCCATTGACCTGCCTAAAGAATGATAATTATCAAACTCACCAAACTTAGGACAAAGTTGTTGCTGATGAGGCATTTATAGATTGCAGTAGAGCTGTGCACGCAGCAGAAGGAAGCTGGAAATAGCAATATCCAGAAAAATTGTGCTGCTAAGACTCCATCTTTAGCCACACACACCATGCCTTTGTTTTAAAAGATACAGAAATCTAAGCAAGGAATGGGAACAATTTGGTCTGGGCCAGTGGCAAATCCTGTGGGCTGGTACATGCAAAGGAGTTATCTCATTGTCAGCTCCTTTTTTTTTCTGATATCAAGACAATTCAGAGATGTTTTTTTTTTTACTTTTGTGATCCTTTTTTCAAAGATGAATGAGGACCCACTATGTGCTGGGCATAGAAAAATAAATTTGGATGACATGGGCTCTTCCCTAGAGGAACTTGGATTCCAATGAAGAGGGTGGATACATGTTAGAGAGTTTAAATAGCTGTAGGTGCTTTAGTACCTGAGCAGCGCAGTTGGTGGACATCTCTCTAACCTCCATCCCACCTGCCCTGTATTGAGCAGATGGAGAATCGACCCCAGCCTCAGGTGTGGGCTTTATCAACCCTGCCCATGTTTATGTTTTCGCTGTAACTCTTTTTACTATTTTGAGTGTATCATTTGTAACATAGAAAGGACCTATATAGATTGATATAGACATCAAACATTTTAAAGTACCTACCTTAATGGGTAATCCAGAAGGCAGGTTATTAGCACCATTTCATACATGGATAAACTGAAGTGCTAAGGGTTTGAATTAGTGTCTGCTTTAGTGTGGTTCAGAGTTATCCAAGAGACTTGCTTAGCATAGAGTGCTGGTCTCTGTACCCAGAGTTTCTGATTCAGTCTGGAACGAGGCAATAGAATTCACATTTCTAACGAGTTTCCAGATAATCCTAACTCTGCCATTCTGAAGACCACCATTCTAGTATTTGCTAGTGTGCAGCAGAGCTGGGTTGTGAGCCCAAGCCTGTCTGCCTGTGATAACTGTGCCCTTTCTGCTACACCACAGTCTCTTGTTATATAAGTATTGTTCTTAAAGTTTCTTTTTGGAAGATTAGCTTAACAACAACAACAAAAGTTGCATGGAATGAACTCTTTATTATATTCAGGTAACATCTTTTAACACTTCAGCGAATACTGGTCTGCATGCATTTTCTTATGTTATCCTTCTATGCATGTGTCCAACTAGGAAGTAGACTCCTAAGAATTATGATTTACACTCTGCATCCCTCCTCAGCACATCCTGGGCACCTGCCAGGCTCTCAGTCAATGGTTATTCATTAACCCATGGATTTAGGCGAAGATAACATAGTCTTTGAGTTGAGACTTTACAGGGCAGGGCAAAATTTTTAATGTTCATTCAAATACTATAGGAATGAAAACCATGAATAGAGCATTTGGTTGTGGGATCATGTTATTTTTCAGGTCAACCTTGACTGTCTGAGGTGAGATAGACCAATAAGAGCTTCCTTACACCAATGTACTTATAATCATGAAACCTCTCAGCCTGGGAGCTTCCTATCTTTGAAAACCAATGAGAAAGGAGTCTCAGCTTGGCACAGCTGTGCCATGTCCAGGGAATGTTGCTTCCTGAGTGGCCTTGCTGCTTTCTGACTGACTGTTTCCTGCTAGATGAAAACAAAGGGGCAGAAACACTATGGACTGATCACAGTTGGGACTGGTGTGGGATCTGTTCACTGGTGTTGCTCCTAGAAACAAACCAGTTAATCTGAATTCTCATACTTACGTATTTCTTGCTAGGTATCTGGTGCTGAGCAGAATTAGTACACACACACCCCAACCTCATTCTCCTATTTAAAGAAGTAGATTTTTAAAAGTTTTTTTAGGTCTGTATACTCACTGTACATATGAGCCAATTATATTGTAAAAGAAAAAAAATCTTTCCTTGTTCCTAGTCTATCTCCTAATACCCAACAGACTAATTTCAAATGGTTATCTGTCCAAATCCCAGGTGTAATTCTAGAACCAGACCAAAATCCACATCCTCCATGAAGATTTGTTTAACTACCTACCTTCCCTTGGTTCACTTTTCTTAATCTCATGAATCAGTTCATGTGCCTTCTCCTCTACGAGGTCTTCCATCAACTTCCATCTGGACTAACAACCTTCCTCTATGAATAAGGACATCCGTGCTCATCTTTATATTGTCACTTACATTATGTAGGGCTTATTGGCTTAGTATGTCTGTCTCCCAGTGATTTCCAGATGGGGCAATATCTTAGTCATTTATATTCCTAGTGCCATCAGGGTCTGTCACAGTGCCTCGCACATAATTTGTGCTCAGTGAATATTTGTTGGACCCAACTGAGCTGTGTATGGGGGTTTCATCTGCACTGAACCCCTAGAATATGGATGCTATCTTAATAGAGGTAAATGGCCCCCCAACGGGGAGAACGTTGGTTCTTGGAAGGTGAAAAAATTTAGACATCAAAATAGTTTGCGGTGTTCCAAAGGGCCATAGTGAATAAACAGATATACAGTATATTGGTGGTATTAAATTTTCAAGAGGGAGTGTGGTTAGGGGAAAAAGAAATGTCTGGAAAGGCTCCTTGGAGAATGATAATTGAAAAGAAGATTGAGAAATGCTGCCCTAGAATAGTGTTTCTGGAAAATGTTTAGAGTATCAGCACCCCAGAATCACCTTGCGTGTTTGCTAAGATGCAGATACCAGGTTCAGTCCAAATTTCCTGAACTGAACTGGGGGCATGTTGGCACGTAGCAAGTGCTCAGGAAATGTTTGCCAAGTAAATATTTGTCCCCCTCGTTCCCACTTTTCAGTACAGTCATAGGATGTCTTTTCTGTACAGATGTCCTCTTATCAAGTAAGATTTGCATTCCCACTGACTCTCAAATTCATTGTATTTGTTACTCGAGGGAAACTTTCACCAACCACTGGAAAATAAAATAACCCCAATGGAACAGCATCCACAGCATGGGGTGATTCGTATCAACTTACCAGGGGCTGGTAAAATGTGTGGCTGGGATAGGCCTCCCCCACTGTCACTTCAGAATGTGTGTCATCTCAATTCTAGAATAAAGTTAAAATTCCTCCCTTTTCATCCTCAGCCACCACCCTCGGATTACTACTTCTAGAAGTCACCGTCAGCCCTATGCTTACATGACTATTTCAAAGGGCCTCTAACTGAGCCAGAGAAATGGGCTTTCTGACAACATCACAAATCTGTGCAAAACTTGAGCCCCTGCTGAGGGGCTCTTCAGAGGATGTCAAGAAATGATGAGCTGTTTATTTTCTATTCTTTATCCAGTTACTAATGTTCCTGCAAGGACCCACCAATGCCTTGCTTTTCTAGCCTTGGGTGGGCTCTTTCATCTCCTCTTCTTTTCACTGTATGTTTTTGCTTCTGCCATATACCTTGATATATTTATTTCCTCCATTCCCATGCCAGTGCCTGTTTTCCTTTGTACAATAGTCCTGAATTATTTACAATAGTTGTTTTATTATTTTTTTCCTGTTCACTCCTTCCCCTTACTTGTTTCTGCTCTAATGTACCACTCATCCAGACATTTCTCTTCTTTCTGAACCATAAATTGTGGTGGGAGAGGTTATGTGTGGGCACTAGGCAGGAGCCATGCAGCCCCGGGTGGGTGGGCGGGGGGGGGGGCATGTGTCAGTGACTTGCTTTTAGTAGGTATCAGATTTGATCATTTTTCAGGGAGCACAGCAGGCAGCCCATACTTGCTAATGAAGATGCATATTTCCATCAATTTTTGCTAGACTCTACAGAACTTGGGTTCACTAGGTCTGCAGTTTTCAAACTTTTCCACTGAGCTTTCCTCTTGGCAGCTCTGGGTCAAGTTAAAAGGAAAATAATTTTGTTATTAATAAAAGTTTTATTCTAACTTTTCAATGTTTTCATAGGTGTCAATAGCTGAAAAAAAGCTTTCAAGAAGAGGAAAACTTTTTACACATAGGTTCTACAAATATACATGCCCACATACAGATTTGGGAAATTTGTGGCATTCGATAAGCTGGTCCTATGGTGACCTTATTTTAAATCATTTTTTGTTTTCTCAGAAGCTTCTCCATGGAAGGCACCCATTGTCTCTTATTCTCCTCTTTCTCCAATCTGAAGGAAGAGGAACTACCATAGGATAAAATCATAAGGTATACATGAGAGACTCCTTCCAGGAGGATTGCAATGAAGAGTCACAGGGAGTTGCCCTAAAGCCAAAGGAAAAACCTCTGTAAACATTGTAGACTTCTGGCAAGTCAATGTGGGAGACACTTTTGGGATAATGACAAGACATACTGATATTTCCTAAATGTTTGCTGTTATATACCCTTATCTGTGCAGTAAACCGAGAAGGCATCAGCCACGTACCTTGTGATGTTTTCTGTCCTTTGCTACTTAGACTTCTTGCTGGTCCAACTTTGTCATAAAGGTGTTGTCTAGTTGGATACTTATAAAATGAGTGCTTCCAAAAAGCAAGCTTTGTGGAAAGATATTCATGTTACATTCTATCTGTGGCCATTTAGGTCTTCTTTACTCAAGTATATAGCTCATTGATTATGTTCATTGATTCCACTAATATTTGCTCAGTTCCTATATGCAAAGCAACGGGTAACTCACATTGAGTGATGCAAAGATAAAATCTGGTCTTGTGTCCCTGCTTTCATGGTCAAGGAGAAATAATATATTCCAGTATTTCCTAAATAGTGGTTGCTTTGCAACACTGGAGCCAAGTGTTATTAATGAACATTTGGGAGAAAATGGGTTCTGGAATAAAATAAGTGGTGGTAACAGTGGGGAAAAATAACGTTAAAAAACGTTTTTGCACAGCAGGATTTCTCAAGTCTTTGATAAGCTAATAGATACTGGGGTGGTAGGACCAAAGGAGTAGAGTTCTTCCAGACTCTAGCTGGGGAAGGCTGCCTAGCTCAATGTAGGAAGGGGCTCAGTGCTGTATGAGATGCCGACAAAGTGTTTGGAGTTAGTAGATTAGAGGGTTTTTCCTTTATTTTTTTTTTCTAAACTGGGACAATCAAGGAATCCACAGAGGAGACTGATTGAAATTAAGTCTGAAAGGCTGGGTAGAATTTGGGATTGAGACTTAAGAGGACAACTTATTTTGAAGAAGGGGGCTTCAAGGGAAAACCACACAGGTAAAAGCTTAGCACAAACAGGTAGAAGACTAGGTGAGGTGAACAGGAAAGGAGCTTGTTAAAAAGTCAACTGTGGTGGATGCAGCCTAGAAAGGTAGATTAAGTTCAGGGAGATATGATGCAAATGGAACCCTTTTTTCTTTTTCTTTTTTTCCAGTGGAAATGATAAGCACTTTTTTCTAGTCTAAAACAACAACAAACTTTCCCGAAACAGTTACCAGTACAGAGTTTGAGACTGGGCAATGGAGAGAGATTTAGTAGATGGCATCCTAGAGCCAGATGCCTGCCGTCATATTGATTCCTGTTTTTCGTGTTAGAAAATGGGACTGACCATACTGACTCTTTGGGTTATTGTGGTGATTAAATGGATGTTCTGTCTGATGCGGTTAGTATAGCATCTGATATACCTAACAAATATTAGTTATTTAGTTACCAGTGTCAGTGAAGAGAGACAGTATAAGCAAAGACTACAGGCATTCTCAAAGATGTAGAACACTGGTCAATTCTACCTGCTTTGACTAGCATCTGCTAATTCTTTCATTTTTAGATTTCCTGTGACCCAGATTTCCATCTGTACTTGTACATCTTAAATATAGAAATTTGGTCATTTCAACCTCATTTTCTTTGCCTCTGGGGATTTTACTTTTGGTGCTATCTGCCCTGTTCCCTAACATACATGCATATGTACACACACAAGCTTATTGTGAATTTATTGGTATAAAGGGTGCATATCATACAATTTATGAATAATTGTAATATTAACAGTGCTTTTCTTACTACAAATTCCATAAAGTCAATGGATTCTCATAGAATGTTTTTGTTGAAGTTTTTTATCTGCAGACAACCTATAGTTGCAACTGATGAATAAGGGTATTTCCAAGATGAATATTGGTTGAAGTTTTCTTTGCATAAAGAGAAAAATAGAGGGGACAGTTGGAGGAAGGGTTTTCAGGAACTAATATAAAGGACACATGGCCAAAACCAAGGGGGAGGGTGGAAGCAAGGGAGGGAGGTGGGTTTGGCTGGGGTGGGGGGGAGTGGAGGGGGGAAAATGCCGACAACTGTAATTGAGCAACAGTAAAGTAATTAAAAAATAAAAATAAAACAATGGAGATGTATGCCAGAAATTTATTCTTTCGTCAGCTCCATGAGAAAATTTATTGTTGAATAAGATAATGGTTTTTAATTCCCGAAGAATATTTCCTCAACTTTTTGTGCGATTAACAATGTGACAACTAGAGAATGACATACATAAATTTAATATGCATTATTACTATTTTTCTCTCTCACTTTAAGAAGTTCAGATAATCAAGAAGACAATCCTATCTTAGTGCAAAATCATGGTAGTGCGTATACAAAAGGTATAGTATCTTCCTTCTCAAACTTAAGATCATAATTTTTGGATCAGCACCCAGCATGAAAGGCTAGCTATGTACCAGGTATCCAGCTCTATGCTGGGCCTTCTAGGGCATTGAGAGGAAAGTAAATAATGGTCCACCCTTTGAAATTTATTCTTGCCGTACTCTGTCCTTTGCTTGGTCAAATGGATTTACTAAGTTGTGACCGTAACACGCCAGAATTAAAGGGACCAGCATTCTTTTCCCAGAGCTCTCCCTTATTTGCGGACTGATTTAGTGACCTGATAATTTAAGATGATGCCAAATCACGTGGGCACTGGATTAACTGAAGGCAGCATTTAGGTTTTCTGAAGATATCGGCACTGAACGATGTGCCAGCGCCTGGCCGGTGAGAGGCTGGCGCAGCCCTTTCTCCTGTGCTCCCTGCAGCTTCTTGTGTCGAGAAGGAAGAATGATCTGCGTCAGTTTTTCCAGCTTACACCTGCCTCCATAAGGGCCATTTTAACCTGATTCTAGAATGCTTCTCAACCCTACCCCTTTTAATCTGGTCACAGCATGTTCCAGTAACAGTGTGACTCCTGTTTTCGCTACTTGGCACCAGCAATTCTGAAATGGATGCTCTGTTTTCTGGAGTCACGTGACGAAGCCCTAGGGAAAAGCCCACAGCTCTGGTCAGCTTGTGTCAGGGGTGCTCTGACAGGTGTTGTGCTTCTGAGACGAAGTTCATGCGCAGAGACTTAATTAATTCACCAGTATTACAATTTCGCTTAACGATTAACTTGTATTCACAATTTCTAATATCAAAATATATCCTCTCCAGAAACTGTCAGTTATAACCCACCATGATCCATTCTTAGGATCATTTCTAAAATTCTATATAATAAATGAAAAGCATATTAGTTTGAGGGCATCTTTTCTCCAATTGATGCTTTTTTGTAAAGGTGTGAATATCACTCTTTCTTTAACTTGTTAAGTGAGGCCAAAATGCAGGACCATTTCAAAGCTGTGCTAAAGGCACAGAAAATAAAATTACTGTATACCAACCACATCTTGCTGAGGTTAGAGTTAACTCTAATGACTAAAAATAAAGCTGTGAACAGTAATTGCCAATTGCACAGGTGTGGCTGTTCAGAGCACATTTAAATGATCTAAAGATTAGTCCCCAGGTTCAAATATCTCTGTTTCCTCCCAGACTGCTGTTTGAAATGATGCAGCTGGATATTGGAACTTGTATTCCTAAACTGGCTGTCCTCCTGGGACATGTTTAAAGCATATGCCCCGCCCAGACTGTTGCCATTATTTCCACTGGAATCCACTAAACTGATCTGTATCTTTACTCTTTAGAATTTACGCTTTTCAGTTGAAGCTGTTTTTTTTCTTTTCAGTCCATTATTACAAAGGCTTTACTGCAATGTCATTCCAGACTAAGAGTTAGTATTTATGCCATGGGCGGGGTGTTGATGTCCTTCATCTCTTCGGGGTCTTTTTGTTTCCCTCCTCCCACCTTAAACAAAGGCAAATGTTCTCCCTCGTTTTAAAGGCTGATGTGGATGGAGACATCCTATGATCTCAAAGGCAGTGTGGTGGTTTTCACGAGCATTAATACCTGTGTTTACAGAGGACAGCAGGGACAGGTCTGCTTGCCACCACGTGCAGGCTGAGAAAATTAGGACAAGTGCATGTTTAGTCGTTTCCCAGATAAATAGAAATGCTGCCTTTTCCAATCGTGCCTCTGAGAAGGACATGCTGAATGTTCAAAATACAGATATTCAATTAACAAATGAAAATTGTGCTCACTGTAAGAAGTTCCATTGATCTTGCCATTTTTTCAATGCCCTATCTGCCCTTCTTTTTTTCCCTCCCCTCTCCTCCCTGAACTTTTCCTTCCTCCCTCCCTTCCTTCCTCCCTTCCTTCATTCCTTCCTTCCTTCCATCTTTCCTTCCTTCTTTCCTTCCTTCCTTCCATCTTTCCTTCCTTCCTTCCTTCCTTCATTCCTTCCTTCCCTCCTTCCATCTTTCCTTCCTTCCTTCCATCTTTCCATCCTTCCTTCCTTCCTTCCATCTTTCCTTCCTTCTTTCCTTCCTTCCTTCCTTCTTTCCTTCCTTCCTTCC
>PVJI01027254.1:0-17936 GCA_004026765.1 Micronycteris hirsuta
GGGTTGTTTCTTTGTCTTCCCATTGTTTGTGAGACTCTTCTTGCTAGCCTCTGTTTCTTAAATTAATCTGTCGAGTTCTCTGGAGTATCAAAGTTAATTTTGTTTCACTGTCTCTATTTTTTGGACTGACCCCTGTCTGGGGCTGACTCTGGTCCTCTCACAGCTCCAGGTTTTAATGTCTCACCGTTTGAATGTTCAAGTTCCCCTGTAATCTTGGGCATCAATCATCATATGTGTTGGGATACTGCTGGGTTTTCACCCCGTTCCTCAGAAAATCAACCAGTGGGTAGGAGGACGTAAACTCTGTTCCTCCTAACTCTCCGCCATCTTCCCCGGATCTGTCCAACAAAATTTTTTTAATGAGCCCGGCTGGTGTAGCTCAGTGGATTGAGCGCAGGCTGCGAACCGGAGGGTCCCGGTTCGATTCCCAGTCGGGGCACATGCCTGGGTTGCAGGCCAGGTCCCCAATGAGGGCCATGTGAGAGGCAACCATACATTGCACTTTCTCCCTCCCTTCTCCTCTCTCTGAAAATAAATAAAATCTTTAAAAAATGTTTTAATGATTTGTAACTCTGGCCCACTGTATAATGGCTTGGATTCTTACACAAAAAAAGAAAACAATTTTTAGAGAGAAAAACAGCCAAAAATTTATTATTTTGGTGTAGAACTTGTTAGAAAATTATGAGGAAAGCATAAAAAGGATGTTTTACAAAAAGTGAAAGATTGTCAATTATGCCACCAAATACCTGTGGAATACAAGACCTTTCTAGAAATTTCAAAGATCAGTTGATGCAAAATTTGAAAAGTTGTGTGTACTTTTCTGTAGCTTAACATGAGGTATGCAATATAAGTGACACTGCCCAATAATATTTTGGGTATATTTTGTCTCAAGGGACTTACAAATTTATGAAGAAATGATATCAATTAGTAGCCTAAAATCTAATTCATGGTGTAGATATTTTTAAATCTTTTACATCTGTCAAAGAAGAATTTCAGCTAGATATGAAAAAAAATGTATCATAATAGATGATGTTCCAGCTGTGTTAGTTTAGAAAATATGGATTTATTGAATTTTTAAACAAAAGACTGATATTTCTCTTATTGCTTTGTTCCACTGTATAATACATATTGAAAATATTTGTGCTCAGTGTTCTGAAGCAAACCTAAGAAAAGTGCCATGGATACAGTTATTAAAATTGTTCGGTACACATGCAAATGCTATGAATCATTGTTAATTTATGGAACTGTTGACAGAAATAGAAGACAATGATCATCTGTTCTTTGCCAATGATTATTGGCTAAGTTATTGAAGAAATTTGCAAAGATTTATTGTACAGAACTTTTAAATCAAATTCAAGATTTTCTTAAAGCAAAAGGAACACTTGCCAAATAGTCAATAACCAAAGACAATAATGGTAGTGAGATTTAATTTTTATACTGGTATCACACTGCACATGAATAAACTTTTTATATCAACTTTTTCAAGATATAATTCACGTACCATACCATTCGCTGATTTAAAGGGAACAAATCAGTGATTTTTTTTCACATATTCACAGAGTTGTATAGTCATCACCACAACCTAATTTTAGAACATATTTATCACCCCATAAAAAGTCCCATACCCATTAGTAGTCATTCTACATTTCACCCCAACTTTCCCTTTTCCCTTGCCCCTGGCAGTCACCAATTTACTTTAGGTCTCTAGGGATTTGGCCATTCTGAACATTCATATAAATGGAATCATACAATATGTGATCTTTTGTGACTGGTTTCCTTCAATTATCATAATATTTTCAAGGTTCATCCATGTTGTGACATGTGTCAGTACTGCATTTCTTTCTATTGCTGAATAATCATTCCATTATGTAAATATACATTTTATTTATACATTCATCAGTTGATGATGACATTTGTATTGTTTCCACATTTTGGCTCTTATAAATAATGTCACTATGGGCAAGTTTTTGTGTAGCTATATGTTTTCATTTCTCTTACATGTATACCTAGAAGTAGAATTGCTGAAGCATATGGTAAATTTATGTTTAAGTTTGTGAGGAACTGAAAAACTTTTCCAAAGCAGCTGCACCATTTTAAATTCTCACCAGCGGTATATGGGGGATCTAATTTCTCTACATATTTGCCAACACTGTTATTATCCGTTTTTTTTATTACAATCATTCTAGTAGGTGTCTAGTAGTATCTCACTGTGGTTTTGATCTGCATTTCTCAGATGGCTAATGATGTTGAGGAATGAGCTGTGGAAACTCCAAGGAAAGGAAAAGCTTATTTGTGAGATAGATAGGCATGAGAACGTATGTTGAAATTAAAACTTTTCATAAAAGAAATCATTAGGAATGATTTTTATATTTTTGTAACATGAAACAATATGCAGATGATTTAAATTGTAATCAACAGCATTGTGTAAGTTGGCTACAAAAAACTACAGAAAAATTTTGAAGAGTTTTGATACATTGAGTTGGTTTTTAAGTTATACAATATTCCTTTGAACTTAATTTTTTTAAGATTTCATTTATTTTTAGAGAGGGGATGGGAGGGAGAAAGAGAAGGAAAGAAACATCAATGTGTGGTTGCCTTTCAAGTGCCCCTTACTGGAGACCTAGCCTGCAATCCAGGCATGTACCCTGAACATTTGGTTCACAGGCCAGCACTCAATCCACTGAGCCACACCAGTCAAGGGCCCTTTGAACTTATTAATCATACTGAGTTGACACAAGATTCAGTGAATTTACCTAACGTGGATAGATTTAGTTTCAAAACTGACATGTTTTCCTATTCAAAGCCAAATCACTTCTAAACACAATAAACCACTTTTGTAGTATATGAATCTACTTTTACAAACATACGTAAAAGTCTTCCAATAACTGGAATCAAGCAAGTACCAACAAATCATCTACCAATTTGCATTGCCACCAACAGTGCATGAGGGATCCTTTTTCTCCACATCCTCACCAACACTTGTTATTTATTGACATTTTGATAATAGCTATTCTAACCAGTGTGAGGGTATCTCATTAGAGTTTTGATTTGCATTTCCCTGAATATTAGTGATGTTGAGCATATTTTCATATGTTTGTTGGCCATCCATATCATCATCTTTGGAGAAATATCTCTTCATATTCTCTTTTCATTTTTTGATCAGATTGGTTTTTTTTTTGTTGTTGTTGTTGTTGTTGAGTTCTATGAAATCCTTATGTATTTTGGGTATTACCCCTTTTTGGATATATCAGCGACAAATATATTCTCCCATTTAATAGGTTGCCTTTTCATTTTATTGATGGTTTCCTGTGCTGTGCAAAAGCTTTTCAGTTTGATGAAGTCCCATTTGTTTATTTTTGTTTTTGTTTTCCTTGCTTGACAGGACATATCCAAAAAGATATTACTAAAACTGATGTCAAGTGGTTTAATACCTGTGTTTTCTCCTAGGAGTTTTATTGTTTCAGGTCTTACATTTAAGTCTTTACTCCATTTTATGTTTATTTTTGTAGGTGTAAGAGAGTGAACCAGTTTTTTGTATGTATCTGTCCAGTTTTCCCAGCACAACTTGAAGTGACTGTCATTTCTCCATTGTATATTCTTGTCTCCTTTGGTATAGACTAATTGGCCATTTATGTGAGGGTTTATTCCTGGGCTCTCCACGCTTTTCCATTGATATGTGCATCTTTCTTTGTGCTAGTATCATACTATTTTGGTTATTATAACTTTGTAGTATATTTCGATATCAGGTAGTGTGATACCTCCAACTACATTCTTTTTTCTCATGACTGCTCTGTCTATTCATGGTCTTTTGTGATTCCATATAAATTTTAGAATTGCTTGTCCTAGTTCTAAGAAGAATTTCATTGGCATGTTGATATGGATTGCATTGAATCAATATATTTCTCTGGGTAGTATGTACATTTTGATGATATTAATCTTTTCAGTGCCTGACAATGGTACATTCTTCAGGTTACTTTTGCCCTCTTCCATTTGTTTCATCTATGTCTTATAGTTTACAGAATACAGGTCTTTCACCTCCTTGGTTAAATTTATTTTTAGGTATTTTACTCTTTTTCATGAAATTGTAGATGGAATTATTTTCTTAAAGTCCCCTGATTATTTGTTATTAGTCCATAGAAACAACAGATTTCTCTATGTTAACTTTGTATCCTTTTTCTTGTCTTATTTTTTCTTTTAAAAATATTTTATTGTTTGTGTTATTAGAGTTATCCCACTTATTCCCCGTTCAATTCCCTCCACCCAACCCACCCCCAACTTTCATAATCAGTCCCCTCACTGTTGTCCATGTCCATGGGTCCTTCATATGTGTTCTTGACTAATCCCTTCACTTTCTTTCAATCAGATCCCACCTCCACCCTCCTCTCTATAGCTGTCAGTCCATTCCATGATTCTATGCCTTTGGTTCTATTTTGCTCATTAGTTTATTTTGTTCATTACATTCCTCTTATAAGTGAGATCATATGATATTTGTCTTTCACTGACTGGCTTATTTCACATAGCATAATAGTCTACACTTCCATCCATGCTGTCACAAAAGGTAGGAATTCCTTATTTTTTCTACTCCATGGCATAGTACTCCATTGTGTAGATGCACCACACTTTTTTGAGCCACTCATGTACTGATGGGCATTTAGGCTGTTTCCAGCACTTGGCTATTGCACATAGCACTGCTATGAACATGGGGGTGCATATATTCTTTTGAATTGGTGTCTTGAGATTCTTTGGATATATGCCCAGGATTAGAATCACTGGGTCAAAAGGCAGTTCCATTTTTATTTTTTAAAGGAAATTCCATACTGTTTTCCACAGAGGCTACACTAGTCTGCATTCCTACCAACAGTGTACTAGGGTTCTCTTTTCTCCACATCCTTGCCAGCACTTGTTTGTTGATTTATTAACGGTAGCAATTCTGACAGGTGTGAATTGATATCTCATTGTGGTTTTAATTTGCATCTATCTGATGGCTAGTGATATCGAACATTTTGTATATGTCTCTGGACCCTCTGTATGTCCTCCTTGGAGAAGTGTCTGTTAAGATCCTTTGCCCATTTTTTAATTGGATTATTTATCTTCCTGATGTTGAATTGGATAAGTTCTTTATTGATTTTGAAGATTAAACCTTTGTCCAATGTATCATTTACAAATATGTTCTCCCATCCAGTCAGTTCCCTTTTCATTTTGATGATTGTTTCCTTAGCTGTGCAGAAGCCTTTTAATTTGATGTAGTCTCATTTGTTTAGTTTTTCCTCTATTTCCTTTTACCTAGGAGATACATCAGCAAAAATATTGCTATGTGAGATATCTGAAATTTCACAGCTGATATCTGAGTTTTCACTAGGATTTTTATGGTATCATGACTTATATTTAAATCTTTTATCCATTTTGAGGTTATTCTAGTATATGGTGTAAGATGGTGGTCTAGTTTCATTTTTTACATATACTATTCCAGTTCTCTCAACACCATTTCTTGAAGAGACTGTCTTTACTCCATTGTATGCTCTTGCTTCCTTTGTCAAATATTAATTGACCATAAAGACTTGGGTTTATTTCTGGGCTCTCTATTCTGTTCCATTGTTAAATGTGTCTGCTCTTATGTCAGTACTAGACTGTTTTGATTACAGTGGCCTTGTAGTATAGTTTGATATCAGGTATTGTGATCCCTCCAACTTTGTTCTTCTTTCTCAAGATTGCTGAGGCTATTTGAGATTGGTTTTGGTTCCATATAAATTTTAGAATATTTTTTTAATTTTATATATTTTTATTATTTTTCAAGTACAGTTGTCTCCATTTCCCCACCACGAATCCCCCCACCCTAGCCATCCCCACCTTTGTGTAATATAAATTACATTGAATCTATACATTGCTTTAGATACTATGGACACTTTAATTATGTGAATTCTTCCAATCCATGAACACGGTATATGCTTCCACTTATTTGTGCCTTCCTCACTTTCTTTCTTCAGTGTCCTATAGTTTTCCAATTACAGATCTGTTACCTCTTCGGTTAAATTTATTCCTAGGTACTTTTTGTTGTTGTTGTTGCAACAGTAAATGGAATTGTTTTCTTAGATTCTTTTTCTGATAGTTCATTGTTGGTATATAAAAATGCCATCAATTTCTGAATATTGATTTTGTATCCCACTAATTTGCCAAATTCATTTATTAGGTCAAGTAGTTTTTTGGTGGAGCCTATAAGGTTTTCTATGTACAATATCATATCATCTGCAAATAATGACAGTCTTACTTCCTCTTTTCCAATTTGGATGTCTTTTTTTTTTTTTTTGTCTGATTGCTGTGGCTAGGACTTACAGTACTATGTTAAATAAAAGTGGTAATAGCAGATACATCTCTCTTATTCCTGATCTTAAGGAATTGATTTTAGTTTTTGCCCCTTGAGTATGATGTTGGTAGTAGGTTTTTCATATATGGCCTTTATTATGATGAGGTATGGCTCCCTCTATTCCACTTTGCTGAGTGTTTATATCATAAATGGGTGCTATATGTTATCAAATGCTTTTTCAACATCTATTGATATGATCATGTGATTTTTGTCTTTCATTTTGCTTATGTGATGTATCACATTTATTGATTTGCAGATATTGTACTATACTTGCATCCCTGGAATAAGACCCACTTCATCATGGCGTATGATCTTTTTGATAAATTGCTGGATCCAGTTTGCTAATATTTTGTTGAGGATTTTAGCATCTATGTTCATCAGAGATATTGGCCTGTAATTTTCTTTTTTTGTTGTATCTTTACCTGGTTTTGGGATTAGTATAGTGCTGGCCTTGTAAAAAGGGTTTGGAAGTCTCCCCTCTTCTTAAATTTTTTGGAATAGTTTGAGAAGCATAGGTGTTAGTTCTTTTTTGAATGATCGTCAAAATTTGCCTGTGAAGTCATCTGATCCAGGGCTTCTGTATGCCGGGAGTTTTTTTATAACTGTTTAAATTTCACTAGTTGTTATAGGTATGTTCAGGTTTTCTGCTTCTTCCTGATTCAGTTTTGGAAAATTGTGTGTTTCTAGAAATGTATCCTTTTTGCCTAGGTTGTCCAATTTCTTAGCATATTAATTTCATAGTAATTTCTTACAATCCTTTGTATTTTTGTGGTATCAGTTGTCACTTCTCCCCTTTTACTTCTTTTTTTTGCATTTTTAAAAATTATTTTATTATTCTTCAATTACAGTTGTCTGCATTTTCTCCTCTCCCCTCCCCCTCACCCCATCCAAGCACACCTCCCTCCCTTGCTTCCACCCTCCCCCTTGGTTTTGTCCATGTGTCCTTTATAGTAGTTCCTGAAAACCCTTCTCCCCACAATCCCCGCCCCTCTGGCTATTATTAGATTGTTCTTAATTCCCCTTTTACTTCTGATTTTATTTATTTGAGTCCTCTCTCTTTTTTTCTTTGTGAGTCCAGTTAAAGGCTTGCCAGTTTTGTTTATCTTTTCAAAGAATCAGCTCCTGGATTCATCGATCTATTGAATTGTTTTTTTAGTCTCTATGTCATTTATTTCTGCTCTGATCTTGATTATTTCCTTCCTTTTACTCACTCTAGGCTTGTTTGTTATTGTTTTTCTAGTTCTTTTAGGTGTGGGGTTAGGTTGTTTAGTTGAGATTTTTCCATCTTCTTTAGGTAGGCCTGTAATGCTATGAATTTCCCTCTCAGGACTGCTTTCAGTGTGTCCCATACGTTTTGGGTTGTTATGTGTTCATTTTCATTTGTTGCCAGGTACTTTTTGATTTCTTCCTTGATCTAGTTGTTAACCCATTAATTATTTAATAGCATGCCATTCAATCTCCATGTATTTGAAAGTTTTGGGTTTTTTTTTTCCTTGAGGCTGATTTTTAGTTTCAGGCCATTGTAATCTGAGAAAATACTTGATATGATTTCAATTTTCTTGAATTTGTTAAGAGTTATTTTGTGTCCTACCATGTGGTCTATCTTTGAGAATGATCCATGTGCATTTGAGAAGAATTTATATGTTGCTTCTTTGGGGTGAAATATTTTGTATATATCAATTAAATTTATTTGATTTAGTGTGTCATTTAATGCTGCTGTATCCTTGTTGATTTTTTTGTCTGAAAGATCTGTCCATTGTTGACAGTGGGTTGTTACAATCCCCAATTATGACTGTATTGCTGTCAATCACTTTCTTAGCGTCCTCCAAGATTTTCTTTATATATTTAGGTGCTCCTATATTGGGTGCATATATGTTTACAAGAGTTATATCCTCTTGTTGGACTTAAGTCTACTGCAGCTTTATTGTCATGTCAATTTGCATGGAATATTCTTCCATTCCTTCACTTTCAGCCTGTGTAAATCTTTTATTCTGAGGTGGGTCTCTTGTAGACAGCATATATGCAGGTCATGTTTTCTTATCCTTTCAGCTTACCCTATGTCTTTTGATTAGAGCAATTACTCCATCTGTTTACATTTAAGGTTATTATTGATAGGCACTTATTCATTGCCATTTTTCCCTTTGTACCAGTATTCCTGTATATATTTCTTCTTCTTCTTAAAGCAGTCTCTTTAGCATCTCTCACAATGCTGGTGTGGTGGAAATGTACTCCTTCAGCCTTTTTCTTTTTTGGTCTGGGAAGCTCTTTATTTCGCCTTCCATTTTAAATCAGAGCTTCATTGGATAGAGTAGTCTTGGCTGAAGGTCCTCGCTTTTCATTACTTAGAATATTTCATGCCAATCCCTTCTGGCCCATATTGTTTCTGTTGAGAAATGTGCTGATAGCCTTATTAGAACTCCCTTGTAGGTAACTAACTGTTTCTCTCTTGCCGCCTTAAAGATTCTCTCTTTGTCTTTAAACTTTGCCAATTTATTTTATTTTATTTTTGAGTTTTACTCTGAATTTTATTATTTTTTATTATGGTTCAAGTAGTTGTCTCCATTTTCACCCCACCATGGGCACCCACCCCAACCATCCCCACCTCCCACCCTCGAACCTACCCCCTTTGGCTTTGTCATGTGTTCTTCATAGTGTTCCTTGATGGACCTTCCCCTATTTTCCCCCATTATCCTTCTCCCCCCTCACTTCTGGTTACTATGGGTTTGTTCTTTGTTTCAATGTCTCTGGTTCAATCTTGCTTGCTTGTTTGTTTTACTGATTAGGTTCCACTTATAGGTGAGATCATGTGGTATTTTTCTCTCACCACTTTATTTCACTTAGCATAATGCTCTCCAGTTCTATCCATGCTGTTGTGAAGGGTAGGAGTTCCTTCTTTCTTTCTGCTGAATAGTATTCCATTGTGTAAATGTATGATAGTGTTTTGATCCACTCATTTACTGGTGGGCACTTAGGTTGCATGCAGTACTTGGCTATTGTAAATTGTGCTACTGTGAACATTGGGGTGCATAGGTTCTTTAGAATCGGTGTTTCCGGATTCTTAGGGTATAGACCCAGCGGTGGGATCACTGGGTCAAAAGACAGTTCCATTTTTAGTTTTCTGAAGAAATTCCATACTGTTTTCCATAGTGGTTTCATCAGTCTGCACTCCCACCAACAGTGCACTAGGGTTCCCTTTTCTCCACATCCTCTCCAGCACTTGTTGTTTGTTGATTTGTTTATGCTGACCATTCTCACCGGTGTGAAGTGGTATCTCATTGTGGTTTTAATTTGAATCTCTCTAATGGTTAGTGATGCTGAGCATCCTTTCATGTCTCTGAGCCCTCTGTATGCCCTCCTTGGAGAAGTGTCTGTTCAAGTCCTTTGCCCATTTTTTATTGGGTTGTTTGTCTTCCTGGAGTGGAATTGTGTGAGTTCTTTATATATTTTGGAGATCAAACCCTTACCCAAGGAATTGTTGGCAAATATATTTTCCCATATGGCTGGTTCCCTTTTCATTTTACTGCTGTTTTCTTTAGCCATGCAGAAGCTTTTTATTTTGATGATATCCCATTTGTTTATTCTCTCCTTTATGCCCCTTGCTCTAGGGGACATATCAGTGAAAATATTGCTGCACAGAATATCTGAGATTTTCCTGCCTAAGTCCTCCTCTAGGACTTTTATGGTGTTGTGATTTATATTTAAGTCTTTTATCCACCTTGAATTTATTTTTGTGTATGGCATAACTTCATGGTCGAGTTTCATTTTTTTTCATGATCCACACATATTCTGCCTACAAGAGACCTACCTCAGGAAAAACAACCTACACAGACTGAAAGTGAAGGGTTGGAAAAAATTATTCTGAGCAAATGAACAGGAAAAAGAAGATGAGGTAGCAACACTTATATCAGACAAAATAGACTTCAAAACAATATCCATAAGAAGAGACACTGAAAGACACTTCATAATACTCAAGGGAAGACTCCATCAAGAAGACATAAACATTGTAAACATATATGCACCCATATAGGAACACCCAAATATATAAGGAAAATCTTGGAGGACTTCAAGAAAGATATAGACAGCAACACACTTATAATAGGGGATTTTAACACCCCTCTGTCAAAAATGAGTAGATCTTCCAAACAAAATATCAACAAGGATATTGCGACATCAAACAATGTCCTAGATGAAATGGACTTAACTGATATATATACAGCCTCTCACCCCAAAGAAGCAAAATACACATTCTTTTCAAATGCATATGGAACATTTTCAAAGATAGACCACATAATAAACTTTGCCATTCAATTGTGATGTGCCTTGGTGTAGGCCTCTTTGGGTTCATCTTGATTGGGACTCTCTGTGCTTCCTGAACTTGAGTGATTTTTCCTTTACCAAGTTAGGGAAATTTTCTGTCATTATTTCTTCAGGCAGGTTTTCTATCCCTTGCTCCCTTTCTTTTCTCCCTTTGGTATCACTGTGATGTGAATATTGTTATGTTTCTTGTTTTCCCAAAGCTCCCTTAAACTCTCCTCATTCTTTTTAAGTCTGTTTTCATTTCATTGTTCTGACTGGGGTTTTCTCTACCTTGTTTTCTGAATTGCTGATTTGGTCCTCTGCTTCATCTAGCCTGCTTTTAATTCCTTCTAGTGCATTCTTAATTTCAGATATTGCATTCTTCATTTCCATCCACTTCTTATTCATACTTTCTATGTCCTTTTGCACACTGATGGAGTTCTCTTTAAGGTCCTTGAGCATCCTTTACTTTAAACTCAATGTCTGCTCATTTGCTTGCCTCAGTTACCTTTAGTTTTTTGTCTTATTGCTGTGGCTAGAACTTACAATACTATATTGAATAACAGTTGTGAGAATGGGCATATTCATCTTCTTCCTAATCTTAGAGGAAAAACTTTCAGCTTTTCACCATTGAGTATGTTAGCTGTGGACTCGCCATGCGTAGTCTTTATATAAGTTCCTTTTATACAGATTTTGCCAAGAGTTTTCATCATAAATCGATGTTGAATTTTTTCAAATGCTTTTTCTACATCTATTGAGATGATCATATGATTTTTATTCTTGGTTTTGTTGATATGATATATCACATTAATTGTTTTGTGTATATTGAACCATCCCTGTATCCATGGTATAAATCTCACTTTATCATGGTATATAATCTTTTTGATGTATTGTTGAATTCAGTTTACTAGTACTTTATTGCGAATTTTTGTATCTATATTTATCAAAGATATTCGTCTGCAATTATTTTTTTTCTCAGTGCCTTTGTTTGGTTTTAGTATCAGGGTAATGCTGGCCTTGTAGAATAAGTTTGGGAACATTCTTTTCTCTTTAGTTGTTTTATAATAGTTTGAGGACAGGTATTAATTATTCTTTAAATGTTTGGTATAATTCAAAATAGAAACAGATTCAAAGATGAGGAACAGACTGACAGCTGTTTAGAGGGGAGAGGATTGCAGGGCTGGGTGGAAAAGGTGAAGAGATTAAGCAAAATAACTCATATACACAAACAAGAGCGCAGTGATTATCAGAGGGAAAGGGTGGTGGGGTAGGTAGAAGATAGTGTGGGGGGATAAATGGTGATGGAAGTAGACTTGATTTGGGGTAGTCAACACATAATAAAATATATAGTTGATGTATTATAGAATTGTATCCCTGAAACCTATACAATTTTATTAACAAATGTCACCCTAATAAAGTCAATAAAATAAAGAACAGCAGTTTAAAAATAAATAAATACATAAATATTTGGTATATTTCACCTGCGAAGCCATCTGGTCCTGGACTTTTGTTTCTTAGGAATTTTTAAATTACTACTATAATTTTATTGCTAATAATCAGTCTCTTCAAATTTTCTATTTTTTCCTGGTTCAGTCTTAGAAGATTTAGTATGTTTCTAGAAATTTATTAATTTCTTCTAGGTTGTCAAATTTGGGGGCATATAATTGTTTATAGATTTCTTTAATGAGACTTCGTATTTCTGTGATGTCAGTTGTAATCTCTTCTTTTTATTATTTCAAAAAACTAGCTCTTTGTTTCATTGATTTTCCTATTGTTTTTTAGTCTTTATTTCATTTCTTTTCACTCTGATTTTTATTATTTCCTTCCTTCTACTCACTTAGAATTTTGTTTGTTCTTTTTCTAATTTCTTCAGGTTTAAATTAGATTGTTTATTTGGGCTGTTTCCTATTTCCTGAGGAAGGCTTATATAGCTATGAACTTCCCTCTGAGAACTGCTATTGTTGCATCCCATAAATTGGGAAAGTTGTGTTTTCATTTTCATTTGTCACAAGATAGTTTTTGCTTTCATATTTGATCCATTGATGGTTTAGTAGAATGTTGTTTCACCTTCACATATTTGGAATTTTTCCATTTTGTTTCCTGTCATTGATTTGCAGTTTCATGCCATTGTGGTCGGAAAGTATGCTTGATATAATTTCAATCTTTTTGAATTTATTGAGGCTTGGTTTTTGGCCTACCATGTGGTTTATCCACAAAAATGTTCCATATGTGCTGAAGAAAAATGCTTAATCTGAAGTTTGGGGATGGAATGCTCTGTAAATATCTATTAATGCTATCTGGTCTAATGTGACATTTATGTCCATTATTTCCTTATTAATTTTCTGCCTGGATTATCTAGCTATTGAGATAAGTAGGGTAGTAATATACTCAACTATTATTGTGATACTGTTGATTTCTACCATTTTGTCCATTAATATTGGCTTTATACACTTAGGTGCTTCTATGTTGGATGCATAAATATTTACAATTGTTATATTCTCTTCCTGGATCTCCCCTTTATCATAATGTAATGTTCTTCTTTGTCTCTTTTTCAATTCTTTGCTTTAACGTCCATTTCTATTTTCATGGAATATCTTTTTCTATCACAACATTCTCAGTCTGTGTGTATCTTTTAATCTAAAGTGAGTCTTTGTTATTTTTTTTTAATTCCGCCACTCTATGTTTTGATTGGAGTATTGAGTCCAGGGGTGTCCAGCCTGTGTCCCATGGGCCACATGCAGCCCAAGATGGCTATGAATGTGGCCCAACAGAAAATCATAAATTTACTTAAAACATTATGACACTTTTTTGTGACTACATATTGCAAAATGTATACAGCAGTCTATTTTAAACTAATAGGCATTTAAGTTCCAATGCATTCTAAAATCACTACATTTTTACTCTCCTCTCCATGCTTTATGATCTTGATGTCATATTTAGTATCTTTTTGTTTTGTGTATCCCCTTACTATTTACTGTAGTTATAGGTAATTTTGATATTCTCTTTGTTATCATTTATTTCAACCTTTTAAGTGCTTGATTAACTTTGTTTGTTATATATTTGCCTTTAACAGTCAGAGTTTTACTTTCCTTTATTTTCTTATTTCTGGTTAAGGCCTTTTCTTTTCTTCTTAAAGAAGACCCTTTAACATTTCTTGTAAAGCTAGCATAGTGATGATAAACCCCTTTGGATTTTGCTTGTTTGGGAAATGCTTTATCTCTCCCTCAATTCTGAATGATAACTTTGCCAGGTATAGTATTATAGGTGGTATATTCCTTTCTTTCAGCAATTATAATATTGTCTCCCTTTTCTTCTAGGCCTGTAGAGCTGCTTCTGAGAAATCAGCTGATAGCGTTATGAGATTTCCCTTGTATGTGACTTGTTGCTTCCCTCTCGCTGCCTTCAAGATGGCCTCTTTACCCTTAACTTTTTCCATTTTAATTACAATATGTGTTGGTGTGGGCCTGTTTGGGTTTATCTTGTTTGGGACTCTCTGTGCTTTCTGGACCTCAATATCTGTTTCCTTCCCCAGATTAGAAACATTTTCAGCCATTATTTCTTCAAATATTCTTCTGCCCCTTTCTCTACATCTTCTCTTTCAGAAATCCTTGTAGAACAAATGTTAGAGCACTTGATATTGTCTCAGAGGTACCTTATACTATCCTCATTTTTTAAATTCTTTTTTTTTTAATTTTGCTGTTCTTACTTGGTGAGTTCCACTATTCTGTCTTCCAGGTTGCTAGTGTAGTCTTCTGTGATAACTAATCTTCTATCCATTTCTTGTAAAATATTTTTTTCTGTAATTGTATTTTTCATCTCTGATTTTTTATTATATTTTCTAACTCTTTGTTGAAGTTCTCTTTGAGTTTCTCTATTCTACTCTCAAGTTTGTTGAGCATCCTTATGATTGTTTCTTTGAATTCTTTATTAGTTAAATTATTTATCTCCATTCCATTAGAGTTTTTGTCTGGGATTTTGTCTTGTTCCTTCATCTGGGACACATTCTTCTGTCTCTCCATTTTGTCTGACTTTCTGGGTTTGCTCCTGTGAAGTAGATGAAATAGCTATCTTTCCCAATCTTGAAAGAGTGGTCTTGTATAGAAGTGACCTCTGTGTAGACTGTGTGCCAGCTGATTTTGGCAGGTAGTTGGAGTCAGGAAAGGCATGTGTGGTGATTGGTGGACTGCCAAGACAGAAGGAGTGAGCTCCAGGTGGGGCAGCTTGGTGTACACTTGTGTATGGTAGCTCCCTACTTTTCTGGCTGTCTACAGCCAGAATGGAGTTAGGAGGAGCAGCGTAATGTGGGAAGGCTAATGCTTCCTTGTTTCTGGTCTGAGGGTGCCTGGTATGTGCCTGGCACACTCTCTTGTTTTGTTTGTTGCACCTGCTGGGTCTGGGGGTTGGCTGCCCTGTGTATGTATACCTCAATGCCTTGCTAATTTTGTACTTTCTCTAGTTGGGGAAGTCCTACATGCATGCACAAAAGTACGCTACTAGTTTCAAACTTTCTCCAGATGGGGCTGCCCTGTGCTCAGGCACCACAGTACCCTACCAGTTACACACTTTCTGCAGGTGGAGCAGCCCTTTTCACACATAGCAGCACCCTGTTGTATCTGCTGGATCAATTTCCAGGTGCCAATGCCCTATGTGTGCATGTTATGGCACCCCCCCCCCGTTCCTGCTGGAGCTAACTCTGGAAGGGGTGGCTGGGGACATGCTACAGCATCCCTGGAGGTCAGCCAGAGTACCTGGATATAAATCCCACCACTATCCAAGTGCAGGGGGAATATAAACAATGGTGCTTACCAGTTCCTTGGGTCCTGGAGCATTCTCTCAGTTCCTGGAGAGCTCTCATGGTTCCTCAACCTTTTGTATGCAGTCTCTTTCTCTCTCTGTTTGTTATAGAGAATCTGTTTAATTGACCCTCAGTAGTCTCTCAGGAAGAATTGCTCTAAAAAGGTATACATTTGATGTGTCCTTGGGAGGGGGCAAGCTCTGTGTCCTTCTACATTGCCACCTCAGACCTACCTCTTGATATATATTGTTAAGGGGATACTAGGAGCAAAATTCTCTGTATAAAGAACTAAAATGAACTTAAATAGGGGGGCCGGCATGTTATGAAGATAAGTTGCCAAAACTGAAACTTATCTGTTGACTCACATAAGTTTTCTTGTTTCATTGTTTGCTTAAGCCCAGTGCACCCCCCAAATAGAGAATTCTTCATGAATATGAGAGGTAGGTAGAATTTTGACAGCTGGGAGGGGATTTAAGACCAATTTAAGTTGTGACACTTTCATACTATAAAAAATTCTCATTCATCTACATATTTCTTATAGGATACCAGATCATGGCTGGGATATGCAGACAATTACTGAAACAAATTTATATAAGGAACTAAGGAATACACATGACTGTTCTGTGTGATTATTTCAACTTTACATCTATCAGAATGTAACCACAAGGACTTAACAGGAATAATACTACAGAGAACAATTTAGAAATTTTAGTACAGAAATAAGCATTGTTAAATGGAAGAAGATTACAAAAAAAAAGCAAATAATTATTTTTATTTTTTAAAGATTTTATTTATTTAATTTTAGAGAGAGGGGAATGGAGGGAGAAAGAGAGGAAGAGAAACAGCAATGTATGGTTGCCTCTCACATGGCCCTCAATGGGGACCTGGCCTGCAACCCAGGCATGTGCCCTGACTGGGAATCGAACCGGGACCCTTTGGCTCCCAGCCCGTGCTCAATCCACTGAGCTACACTAACCAGGGCTATTTTTATTTTATATATACTACTTTTAAGTATATAATATATGTACTTAAACATATATATTTATATTATATATCTTAATGTATGTGTGTATGTAAAATGTATACATCTATATATGCATATGAAATTATATATAACAATGGTCACAATATTAATGGTGATTATCTTTGGGAAGCAGAATTACAGGTGATTTTTATTCTTGCTTTGACTCTGTTTTATAAATTATCTACAATGAACATGTATCACTTTTGTACTAAGAAAAAAGTGTTTTTAAAAAGCAATCTGGACTTCCAAAGATGGCGGCATAGGTGAATGCACCGTACCGCCTCGCACAACCAAACAAGGGAAAAAACAGAAATCTACACATCCAAACACAGCCAGATCTGACAGAAAATCATATTGAGAGGAAGTCCGACAACCAAGGAATTAAAGAAGATACATTCATCCAGTTTGGTGAGCCAGAAGGTGCAGAGCGAAGGGAGAGTGCTCGGCGACCCCGCGTCGAGCAGGTGAGCAGACGGCAGGTCTGCGGCTGGAGGGGCGGTCCCCGCAGGGCTGAAGCACACCCAGACAGGGCCCGACTGAAGCTCGGTCTGCACCTGGCTCATGCGGACCCAGCAGGGCCGAGAGACCGGTGGACTCAGCAGGTCTGCATTAGTGTGCAGAGAGAACTTGAAAGAAGGCAGGGCACAAATCAATGGCACAGATTGAGAGCAAGTGAGGGGGTGGAGTCCGCGACCAGAGGAATGCCTGGCCTCATAGGAAAGTTCGCTGGGCAGACCCTCGGGGGATTGGAGCTGGGCAGCTCGTCCACCGACCCCGGAGCGACCCCTGGAGTCAGCGCAGAGGGGCCCGAAGTGCTTGCAGGAGGCGGTGTGGGCGCCCCCAGAGGCTTCGGTCCCAGCACAACTACCGGGAACTTCCCTGCACAGGGGATCCCCAAGACTCTGCCCCCCTTACAGTAACAGGTTCACCGAGGGGGAAAAAATGGCCCAAAGAAAGGGACAGATCAAAACCTCAGAGCTAACCGACCAAGAGATAGCCAGCCTATCAGATGCACAGTTCAAATCCCTTGTAATAAGGATGCTTTCAGAATTCGATGAAAAATTAACAAAATTGCTTGAACAAATGAGGAGAGATCTGCAGGGAACCAATAGAGATAAGGAAACTGGGACTCAAATCAATGGAGTGGACCAGCAGAAAGAAAAAAAACATCCAACCAGAAAAGAAGGAAGCAACAAGAATTCAAAAAATGGAGGAGGGGCTCAGAAACCTCCAGGACATCTGTAAACGTCCCAACATATGGATCATAGGGCTGCCAGAAGGAGAAGAAGAAATCCAAGGAATTGAAAAAATATTTGAACATATAATGATGGAGAATTTCCCGAAGCTGGCGAAGGAAATAGACTTGCGGGAAGTCCAGGAAGCTCAGAGAGTCCCAAAGAAGTTGGATCCAAAGAGGAACACACCAAGACACATCATAATTACATTACCCAAGGTCAAAG
>PVJI01027255.1:0-17938 GCA_004026765.1 Micronycteris hirsuta
ATTGAGTTCACATTTGCTTTCTCTTTGAAGATTCTTGGCTGGCTACCGATAAGCTAGATTCTTAAATGTTTCTGGATTTTCACTCTTTAGAAAATGCATTCAATTTTTTCACACTTTTGACACTGACATTAGGTCAGTACACCTCTGAAAGCATTGTGTTGAAATGGCTGTCTTCATATATTCCTCATTGTTGTTCTTCAGTGAAATTGTCACTTGAGGGTCAAATTAGAGCTCATTCAACCAGAGCCACAGCAGCAGACAGTAATCAGCCTCGGGTCATTTCTTCCACTTGAGAATTTTCAGGGCAGGTGCTTGTAGTTCCATCCTTACTTTTACAAAGCATTACTGTCTATTGGTTGCATTGTGTACTGATTCTGAGTTTTAGTTTACAATTTTATAAATTTATAGCTTCTGGTTTTTAGTATTTATTTGGTTTTCACCTTTATCCCAGGTTTTCTTTGTTAAAATAATATTTATCCTTTTAATATTTTTGATATTAAATTTTATTGGATCAATTTATTAATCAACTCAGTGCAGCATTTTAATTCATATATCTTCCTTAATTTAGGAAGAGTTTCCCATGAAGTTCATCATCAGGGCATGTATGCAAGCATTGTACATGTTACTGGAACAACCATCACTCTTTTTTGGTACATTCTATCATAGCAAGAGCTAAGAGACTCTGGAAAGTCATAAACACAGTCCTTTTGAAACAGATCAGTGTTAACAATGAAGGCACAGGCCTACTGAGTACAAGGGTTAATTTTTTTCAATATCCCTCTTTTCATGTAGATCTGAAAATGGTGTATATTTTAAAATTTGAAGAATTTAACTCTGAATAATCTTTTCTAAGGACAATGACTCTTTAAAATTTTAATCTCACATATGCTTTACTATTTTAAATTTGCATACAACTATGCTATTTTTAAGTCTTAAATGGAATTATAAACCAATAATTACTCTATTAATAAGGGCAGAATTTACCAACATGGAAATGAAGAATATACAGCAATGAATAGCATCATTTTAGTTCAATGGATTGCAGAAGCAGTGTTCAAATTTTACATATATTGACTAATTTAATTCTGTTTAGTAGCATTGAACATAGTTAACTGATCATAGCAGGGCACCTAAAAGTATTAATTCATAGTCTATAGATCATTAATCTATAAATACTTAGAGATTAAGAAATTTGTGTCAGTGGAGAGAGTAATTGAAAGCTAAATTTGAATCCATGTACCATTTACTCTGTCCCTCTTTGATGCTGGCCTCATGTTCCTCCCCACCCAACAGAGATGTATGACTGACCACTTCCAGGTTCTTAGGACACTTTCTTGCACTGTGAAACCAAACCTCCAGATCAAACTCAAGGTTTTTACGTGAAGAAATGAAGTAGATGATAAGGTAAAAATAATTAAGTAGGGTCTCTGTAGATGGGAAAGCCATATTCTTCTCAACATAGAATAGGAATAAAAAATGTAAAGAGCCTAAATTGTATCTCATTACTGTCAATTCTCCAATTTTACTACTGTTAAGAATAGTTCTTAGAACCCCCTATGTTTATTGCAAAGTTTTTTATAATAGAAAGATATGAAATCAACCTAGGTGTTCATTGATAGGTGAATGGATAAATATGATGTGGTACATATATACAATAGAATATTATACAGTATTTACAAAAGAATAAAATTTTGCCATTGGAGAAAACACGGATAGACCTAGAGGGTATTACGCTAAGTAAAATAAGTTAGAACAATTTCATTAACATGTGTTATCTACAAACAAAACAAGTGAACAAACAAAACAAACAAAAAATAAATTCACAGAAACAGAGACAGAGGGCTGGTTATGAGTGTTAGTTGGTGGAGGGATAGGTTAAAAAGGTGAAAGGGAATATAGTCAATAATTCTGTGATAAGTTTGCATGGAGATAGGTGAATTTCATAATTAGTGGGATGATCGCATTTTAAGGTATAAAAATTTTGAATTACTATGTTGTATACCTGAAACAAATATAATATCGTATACCAAACTATACTTTATTTTTTTTTTAAAAAAGAATAGTTCTTAGCTAACCCAAGGGACAATTTTAGGAAGTTCTTCAATTTTCTCTGGCTTCAGATATAAGTACAGCTTGTTGCTAATTCATAATGATTTTACCTTCTAAATACAGATCCAAGTATATGAGCTCCATCCAGAAAGTAACCAGCCATGACTAGGTAAAATAGAGATTTTTATTGAAGAAAATACACGATATAAGAAACATTGTTCATAGGACAATGACACCTCAGTCCCCTTCAAAGTAGTCACCTTGGAACCTCACATAGTTCTCTCAGCATCTCTTTCACTGTTCAGAGCATCCTGTGTTGGAATCACCATCAGCTGCCCTATTGTATTTTCCTGAAACTAATCAACAGTCTGAAATTTCTTTCCATTAAAAGGTGATTTTACTCAAAGTTTTGGGAAAACCATAAGTTGCTAGGTGTCAAATCTGTGCTGTAATGGAACTAAGTCACCTGGGTTATTTATATTTTACAACAAACTCTGCATGAGACATGATACATGAGCAGGCGTGTTGCTGTTATGAGGCTGCCAGTCACTAGTTGTCTATAGCTGCGATTATTTTCATCGTATTGCATCTCTCAGCCAACAAAGAACATTTAAGTGGTACTCCTTATTAACTGTTTGGCCTGCAGAAGCATACTTGTGATGGACAACATCTTCCCAATCAAAAAACACAGTGAACATGATTTGATATTGCTGCAACTTTGCCTCACCTTCTATGGGTGTGGAGAACCAGGCGATTTCCATGGGGGCAGCTAGGAATTCATTTCCAATCATAGCCACAGACCCCTGATTCATCACCGCTTATGACCTTGAGGAAATTCGATTCATTGGTGGTGGTTTGGATCATGTCATTAGCAACTGCGGCATGATGTTCCTTCTGCTCTGGTAGCAGAAGCCACAGAACAAATTTCGCCACGAAACCTTTCTTGCCAGGATCCTCCATCAAAATTTTGGAGACAGTAGTTTTTGGAATCCCCAAATCAGCTTTTAGTTCTCACACTGTCAGTCGTCAATCTTTGTTAATTGCAGCCTGTTCATACTCAACATTCTCAGGTGCTCTGCTTATTGCAGGCTTTCCAGAATGTGGATCATTCTCAATCATCTTTGAAGTGTTTGTGCCACAGTTTAATTTATGCTGCACTAATCTCATTGTCCCTGATGGACTTCTGAATCATCTGAATAGTTACCATGGAGGAATGTTCAAGCTTAATGAAAAATTTGATGTGGATTCATTGCTCTACTCGCTCAAGTCTTTTTGAATATGACAGCCACAGAGTACACATGCTGACTCAGTGGCATCTACCACCCCCACTGATTAGTATGGTGAAGTGGTCATTGTTCACACATGTGCATTCCAGTGCACTCTCCTTGGCTGCCAGGTCACATCAGTGTCGCAGAAACCAATCTCATTATATTAACACTGGCTGGACTTTTTCCTGACAGTCCTCTTATATGCACCTTCTCTACCCTACTACCCTGCCCCTCCTATCAATGCTTTACCATCTCTTGCCTGAACCACTGTTAATTAGTTCACTGCTTTCAGCTTATCTTTTTTCCCATCATTCAGTTCAAAGTTAATGAAAGCATTTCTACAATTTCCCATCCTTCTTAGAATAAATATCAAACTCCTAAGTATGGAAAAGTCTACTCATGTGACTTAAATATAACTAAATCTGCCATATTTTCCTGCACTGTTTAATGAGTTACTAACACAGAACTTTATGACCTCTTACACATATACTTTTATACTGTACTGCTATTTATATTTCATTCCATATATAGATTGCCTGCTTAAACACAATTTGCTTAGTTACCACTTAGTAAGAGGCATGTTTGCCTCCAGTAAATCTTCCCCTCATCCCTATATATCGCATATTTCCCCTATTCTAAATGCTAACATTCCTTTTATTGTCGATATTCATCACATTATTTTAAATTATCAATTTACCTTTCACCTAGCCCTTGAGAACAACATCTATGTGGTATTACCCTTCATAACCAGTTCTTAGGCCAGAGTCTGATACACACATACACACAGATCCATGCAATGCTGGCTGAACCAAATGCAATACCCAGGTAATTATTATTTTCAAAGTCCCATGTTCTGCCCTGGCTGATATAGCTTAGTGGATTGAGCACGGGCTGGGAACCAAAGGGTCCCGGTTCGATTCCCAGTCAGGGCACATGCCTGGGTTGCCGGCCAGGTCCCCAGTGAGGGCCACGTGAGGAGTAACCATACATTGCTGTTTCTCTCCTTCTTTGTCTCCCTCCCTCCCCCCTCTCTAAAAATAAATAAAATATTTAAAAAATAGCTATTAAAAAAAAGCCCCATGTTCTTCTTCTATGTTTATTTTATTGTGGATAATTGGTGTCATATTTGCTTGAGTTGCATAAATGTAAAATAAAGAAATGATGCAGGAATTGTGCAGTACCATTACTAATACCATTGAATGAATAGTTCACCTTTTGCTTTTGATTTGCCATTTCACACAACCCATTCTATATCTGTCTGATTAGCTCATCAACTTAGAGTTTAAATTTTTGTTTCAGTTTTTTTTTTTAATTTTAGACTATAAGCTTTATGTTCAGGAGTGATATTGTATGTCTCATAGATTACTTTATCTCCAGTGTCTAGAAATGGACCTGGTACACAATTTTTGCTCAATAGATATTTTTTAAATATATCAGGTCTATTATAATAATGCAATTGAGAAACACCTATAGTCCCCCTGTGCTAAATTTTCTCTAGAGTTCAGAGGATGTTCTAATCTTGTACATGGAGGAAGCCTTGGGGCAACAGGGAACCCACAACTGTATCCCCTCATGGTTAATGGTGTACTTTCTTGGTTAATGGTGTACTTTCTTGATTCCTTTTATAGTTTCCTTCCAATCACATTAGTACATGATGAAGTCACATAAAATCATATAACAGAATTTTCTCTTTTCCTTTTTTTATGGCAGATAACTCACTACAATAAGAAAAGTTAACGTCTGTAGAAACTTTTTTGTTGTCTTTAGGTAGTTTTAAATCCATGTAAAAACCTTTTTATTGCTAGCTGCCTTTTGAATTATTTAACAGGTACATTTTATAAAACACAATATTGCACATTTTGTTAAAATAAAGATAAATATGCTACTGTATTTCAATTCATCTGCTAATCTCACAATTCTATTAAAACCACAATCTTTTTTCTGGTATAAAAATTTATGCAAATTGGTTGCTTATTATTTTCATTACATTAGTCTGAGAAGTTTACAGATATTATCTCTTTATATTTGATACATTATACTGCTTAAGGTACTTAGGAACCTTTAGTTTCTGGCTTGAAAGAGTTCTAAAGATTTTTTTTTTTGAGGTTTTAAGCAGGTAGATGACATAGTTATAATTTCTACAACAGCAGTTTTAAGTTTACTTAGTCATTTCTGTAATGTTATTCTGTGTTGGTATTTGAAACAGCTAAAATAAAGTAAACATTTTTTTAGAATAATAAAATAGCATCTATCATATGACAGTAATGAGAAAGTATGCTGGATATTTCATGCATGCTGGAAGAATGTACCGATCCTTAAAGAAACAGGGAAACATATAATATCTTGCATTCTCATTCTAGTTAGAAAAATCTGTTGTCTAGACTTTCGTTTCACATACTTAGTTAAATTTTAATTTTAATACACTGCTTTTAATTTGCATGTCAAATCTGTCAGGATAAATGGGAAACATGCACATAAAATAAAAACATTAAAAAAAAAGAAAGCTAAGTAAAAGGCAAATGTAAAAGAAAATCTATGTCACCAGATATAGGACATTCTTTGGTGGACAGTGCTGTTCAAGTTCCATAGGAGACCCCAAGTGTGACCATGATTATGTATTGCTGATTAGAAAAGATGCTTATTAGTTGAGTGAGCCAATCCATATATATAGTTACTATTTCTATGTTCTTTTAAACACATAAATATCTAATATTGCTGTTATATTGCTACAATTAACATCCACCTTGTAAGGACTTTTTAGGTTAAATTTTCCTTGGGAATAAAAGTTTTTAGATAAAAACCCTAGCCATACTTTTTACTGTCTCTTTCAGGAATTTAGCATACAGGACACCACAAATAGCACTCTCCAATTCAAACACGTAAGCAGAACTAGACACACATGGTAGATGCATGCCCTCTGACTGCCTATAATTTCTTTTTCTTTATGGTAGCAAAGTCATCATGTATTAATCTATAACAAATTCAGAGAGTTTTGTTTGGCTGATTTAAAAGCATTTTCTTCCAAATTCCTATAAAAATAGAGACTATAAATTGGTTACCATGAATTGCCCAGGGCAGCACATTTTTTAATGAAAATTTTCATTGTCAATGGATTTTATGCAGAACCTTTAGAGGTTGTTCAAATTGCCCGCAGTCAATTTAACCATGCTAATCTTTATACCTGAGGGCCTAATTCTTAGAAACGCTCTTGGCATGCTTTCATAGACTGCTCATAATAATTATATGGATGAAGCATGGATTCTAGTTGTCTGTATTATAATCACCTTATTTTATGTTTTGGAAAATGGAAAGAAAGTCACTTTCCCCAATTACACACCATGTACCCACACACAAATAGCCATAATCTTTTGGAAGAAGGTTCTGAGCATCCATCTGAAATGAATAAATGTTTCTTTGGAAAGATAACACTAAAAATGGAAGGTGTATACATTTGAACTGAGTTAGTACAGCTATAAACATGTGCTCTATTTAACCATCTTACACAATTGTTTACAGTTTTACAAGACATCCATAGTTACCATAGCAACAACTCAGAATCAGCAGGGTATAAAACTCATTCTAGTCTAGCAAAGAAAGCCACTTGAACAAAATGTGTAGCACACAATGTGTTGACGTTGGGTTTTTATCTTATTTTCCCAAGAAATCTGTTCTATAAATCATGGCTGGTCTGTTAAAATTTATTCTCTTAAAAATAAAATACAGTCCATTGGTAAAGTAGATTCACCAAAAAATATAGACCTAAGTCACTGTATACAAATAATGTCCAGATTGCTGGGGCTGCTATTCAGGGAAGAACTTGTTACAGTCTATATGAAGATTGTTTTTTTTGTAGCATTCTCTAATCATTACAGTGGAAAATTCAATTTGCTTCTAGTCTAAACCCATGATTCAATATCTTAAATATGCTTGTTTTCTAGTAAACATAAAAGCAGATTCATTATTTAATTCTTTAAATATATCAAATGTTACTGAGTGTCTGTTTTGGTTCAAGTGCTGTTAAAGGAATAGAGAATTTAGAAAAAATGAAATCATGTATATACCTTTAAAAAGCTAAGAATCTCGTATGCCCTATTCATTCTATTTCTTTTATAAAATAAAAAGGTAAATTGCCTTGGAGATAGTTCTTGTTTAAAAAAATTAAAACAGCCCGGCTGGTGTAGCTCAGTGGATTGAGCACGGGCTGGGAACCAGAGGGTCCCAGTTCGATTCCCAGTCGGGACACATGCCTGGGTTGTGGGCCAGGTCCCTGATGAGGGCCATGTGAGAGGCAATGATACATTGCTCTTTCTCTCTCCCTTCTCCTCTCTCTGAAAATAAATAAATAAAATCTTAAAAAAATAAAATTAAAGTTAAAAAATTAAAACATTTTTTGTGATTTTTAACTCATTTCATTCTAATACAAATATATCTCAATATATTACATATGTATTTACATATGTATTTAAGAGAGAAGTCCTTATTTGATTAATAATTCATGGGAAATTATATTTGTAGATTACAGAACAAGCATATTTACTTTTATGAGACCTAGAAAATATTGTGCTGTGGATAATGCATCACATCAGTTAATTATACTAATGTTATAAACACTTACTTTCAATTAAAACATATGAGGTACCAACCAAAGATGCATAAAGAAAATCTCTGGTCACAAGACAGCAGGAAGAGTAAGGTAACATACCTGCAAAGAACAAAAGTCTAAACTAATGTGTATTGAGAACCATGTAAGTAGAATGGGGCACAAGTGCTATTGGATGGAAGAAAAGGAAGGATTTCCCCCCAGAAGGTGTGATCATGGAGACGATATAACGGGAGTGTTATTGCCCTGGATCTCCAAGAGTATGTAGGATTTGGTTGCTTATCAAAGTGGTTTGTATCACAAGCCAAACATTAGAATTAATTGGTGAACTAAAAAATGATTCCCTATGACCCATTTCAGAGAAATGAAATAATGAAAAATGTCTGGGGCCACAAAGAGGCAGTTTTTAAGGTCCTCTGCTAACAATAATACACAGCCCATGAGAACCACCGAGGTAAACACAGAAAGTAAATACATTCTAGAAGAAACATTATTTGCAGAGAACAGAGAGAAAAAAAAATAAACACAGCATACTGCAACAGAAAGGTTATAGTAAAATATCCAGAGTGTGCTAAGAAAGAAAGATTAATTTTGAGGCTGAGGGTAGAGTAGTAAAATAAATTTATTCAAAATACCATATATTTTAAGAAAGTTGGAAAATAACAAGGGGCAGTAGAGTAAGAAGAGAAGATGAAAAAATAAAAATTAGTTATACTCCATACCCTGTATAACATTTTGGTCTATTCTATATTTTATATAGTAAATTGGATCCTAGTGAACTTTTATACTTAACATTTTGGCATCCAACACTACCAGAACATTAGACACTCTTTTCATATCTCCATAGTATGCAGTCATCTGACTGATTGTTACTCATTTATACATATTCTAGTAACACAGAATGCTAATATTCTTCAGGAAAAATAATGCATTCACAAGATATACCTTAGAAGTATTTTAACTGGATTTCAAATTTTATAGTTTGACACTTCAATGAACTTGCCAGCTATTGGACATTTATTGTATTCATAGCTTGGTTTTCTTTGGAGCTTTCCTATAATAGGCTGGAAATAGCTACGCATTGTGGCCCTCTTGGAGAGAGAACAATGGCTTCTTCCATTTGAACGCCTCTTAGTGAAGCTCCTTGTGACCAAGAGTCACTTGGTGATTAGGTAATATACAGCCTCTTTCCTATTGAATACTAATGTTTTTTTCCCCGTCTATGGGTGTAAAATATTCAATATACATATCATTCAGGTCTGACTAAAAAAAAAAAAAGTTCACTGTGGTTTGTGGAACAGCAACTGGATCCTCATAATACTCCATGAAGTGAACCTTATTTCCAGAGGTATAGAAACACTTCAGATTGAAATCAATTCATGTGTACTTGTTTGCTCAAAAACTTTAAAATTGTTCATATCACATACATACTGTTGCTTTTCTTCTTATTTTAAAATATTTTATTTGTATTGTGATGACTCTATTTAAAAAAATTTGGTTTTCATTGAAATTAAAAACAATCTAACAATAGCCAGAGGGGAGGGGGGAGGGGCCTATGGGGAGAAGGGTTTTCAGGAACCACTATAGAGGACACATGGACAGACCCAAGGGGGAGGATGGGGGCAGGGGAGAGAGGTGGGTTTGGATGGGGTGGGTGGAGGGGAGGGAAGAGGATGCAGACAACTGTAATTGGACAACAATAAAGTAATTTTTAAGAAATTGGTTTAGAATGACCCAAACTATAAAAGAGCCATAAATTGACATTTTATGAGGGAAAACACTATTTAAATACTGCATTTCTTAAAATCATGCACACTGCAATTGGGTGATTTATAAGTGGTCTCAGTATTATATTTTATATACACATACACACATATACACACAATATAATAGATGTTTAGATGCACCTTTGATATGAATAACACATACTTTTTAAGCTTGTTATTGTCACTGTTTTCAGTTCTACTGCTAGGTTAACATAATAATGTGTCCTTAATTTCAGTCCTAAAAAACATGAAAAGAGACTGAATTTTCAGCAGTGGAAACTGCAAAGGATATGACAGATGACAGTTTAAACAATATAGTCAAAGACCCTACACCTGTTTATAAAATTTTAAATCAAAATCTTTGCTTCCTTATATTTCTGTTAGTAATAGATAGTTATTAACATAAAATATTTAAAAAGGATATGCAATTTGATCAGTTAATTGATTTTTAGGACCTTTATCCTTATTCTTTCAAAAATTACCTTCACATTATATAGATTTCAACAGCACATAAAAAGGCAATATGTTGCTCACTTTAAAGACAATTATTTCAGTAAAATAGTGTTAAATCTTTGTGGATTCAGAATCCAGGGCACATGGTATCACTTTGAATGCAATTTAGATAAGTTTCACTAAATTCACCCTGCCTAAAAGAACTATAAATATTAAGCTGTGACTAAAAGCTCTCTGTGATGTCCCTGTCTCCTTTTCAGCTCTTTTCTCCCCTTCGGTTAATTTGCA
Source organism: Micronycteris hirsuta (assembly GCA_004026765.1). Classification (NCBI taxonomy): domain Eukaryota; kingdom Metazoa; phylum Chordata; class Mammalia; order Chiroptera; family Phyllostomidae; genus Micronycteris; species Micronycteris hirsuta. The sequence goes on from PVJI01027255.1 coordinate 10,425, forward strand.
ACAGCTTTTACATCTGGCAGGTGACTTGATCCACAGTCCTCCAAATAATTCCCAATTCTTCAAACTTTATACTTTTGGGGGGTCATTAATAATCATAATTTGTATTTATTTGTGGTCATTTTTCCCAAAGATTAAGCAGCATTTTTTTAAAAAATCATATCTTTTCACAATCCTCTGATTTTATTTTTTATTGTATAATTATGATTCTTTTCACTTTACAGATAATAGCATCATGAATTCGGGGATGAATGTCCCTATCTGTGTTCAGAAGAACAAGGGGCTGGCAAGGACTTTTGACCTTTAGATAGAATGTTGAGTAACTTTATCTTGGGTGTGCATATGGCAAAAATGAGTAACTGGATATCAGAGAATGTGAGAACGGGCTGCTAGAATCACAAAGCTATTCAGCTTATGTTTTCTGGCAGAATGCATTTTTTAGGCTAACCTAATGGTGAGGATATTTCCTATAAATTATAGTGCTATGGTTAAACTTCCAATGTTTCTTTTCAAAGAGTGGCATTAATTTATGGTGTTGGTGCATTGGATTATTTTGGGTTTTGCCATCATCATAATCACAACATATAAATGTGTCATATCATTACATTTACAAATCTGTTTTTTAGAAACTGTATAGTACACCAGTTTTCACCAAAGTCCACTTATTATGGTGGCAACATTTAGCCTTAAGATGTATATTCGCACAATATATCCCCTCATGTTTACTGTCAATTCAGGTATTTATCCCTTTCTCAGTTGATACAAACAAACAATCCAAACAGATAAATATGTTAACTTTCTTTTCATAATTCCTGATGCCTCAGCAGACTCATATGTTTCAATAACTCCTAACAATATAGATAAGGTAATTCTGAAATATATTGATGATTCTGGTAGGTATACACTTCATTATTTAATTTAAAGAAGTGTGATCATTTGTCCATTTTTCAGAAATAAGTTGTGGAATTAGCATGTTAATATAGTTACTTCCCCTGGTAATTCTCTTAAAAAAATAAAGAAGGTACAGGTTTTAGTGGTGAGAATATGATTTAATAGGAAAACTTTTAATCTTCTTGGTTTTCTTTGTGATACGACTCTGGATTTTTGGAGAAAGACTTCCTTGATCTATTTCGGGCAATAAAGGCATCTAGATCAGTAGCCCTTGAAGAACACCCACATTTTTCAGATGATCAAAAAGCCCACATCAGTGCCATGAATGCGTGCCCTCCAAAAGAACAAAGGCAGTGCTCTACAGAGAGCACCTGATTGTAGCAGATCAGAGGGACAGCATTTGACCCTGGTTGGGAAAAAAAAAAAGAGGAAAAGCAAAGAAAGCAAAAAGTTGAATAAATAAAAATACCCCCATCAAACTGCAAACTGTTACTGAATGATGGGTGCGTTCACCAAGTATGTGTTTTTCTTGGTGTTTGCGTTTGACACATCCTGAAAGGAACATAAAATAATCAAAGTCCATCTTTAAGCTATGTCGTTATGTGACTGCCACAAGTTTTCACTTGCGTCATTAAATTTACTGAAAGTGTTGAAGGAAAGAATTCTGGGGGAGCCACAGATGTTTGCAGTTTTCAATTTGCAGGTGAAGACTTGCAACTGGTTATTTAACACATATATGTCCTTAGTTGCTGATTATTTTCATATATGTTTTCAATCAGTATAGCATATAATTAGAAAGAGATTCGTAATTCCTTAGACTTGTTTTGGGTTAGGGCAAGCAGTTATGCTCTTTATTTCTACTGGTGATTTAAAAAAGATTCTTTCCTATAATCTCTATGTTTTCATTTCTCCTATCTCATTAGTCCCTTACTGTCAACCTTATCATTGCTTTGAGGGAAATGTCCTAATTATCTTGTACACAGAGCATCTGGGATAGGTTAAAATTTCAGGTGCACAGTTATAATAGGCTTTAGTATGTATGAAGACACTTATAAAAAAAGAGTTAAAACCAATAAATATGTTGAACTTTTAGTTAACCTTATTTGAAATATTTTTAAAGATTAGATGCAAATATTTTATATTTTGACATAGGATCATTTTCTATGTACAAAACAAAACTATTATAAGAAACACATAGAAACAAAGGAAGAAAAAGCCTAACACTGAATTTTTCAGTAAGGACATTATGAAACCATTTAATATTAATTAATTTACCAAAATGACTCCTTCTTAACATATAAAGATGTTGGTTTGGGGAATCCAGATTATTAACTGATAAACAGCAATTTAGTCTTGCATATTTGAGTTGATGGATTATTTCAGTGACTTTCTTTAGTTGAATTCATTGGCAAAAACTGATGTGAATGAGGTGAGCCAACAGATATTTTATGACCCTTCTTATAATCAGAGAATAGGATATCAAAATGTCTACTCAGGGATAAAATTAACTTCCTTAACATATATTGTTAGTTTAACAATTTTTTTCTTACAGAAAGAATTCTTTCAAAATAGGTCACTGCCAGCCTTTTATATTTTAATTTTAAACTGACACCTTATGAACCCCCAAATAGTTTTAACACTAAATTAGCGGCGTCAGTGAAATAACATGCAAGAACAGTGAAGACAGAAACATGAGATCTTGAGAACAGAGAAATACAGCTAGGGAGCATGTGCTTGACAAAAATCCATAGGAACTAGGGGTTTCACATTTCACTCAATTCCATCACATTCAGTTCAACAAACCTTTGTGAAACATTATACTGTGGGAGATACAAAGGTGGATCTCAGAGTTACCATTTTTGAAATTTACTTCTTGCAGACGACATGTGAAGGGGGAAGTTCTGGGAAATAACAGCTCATCATTGCCTTGCCCACTTGGATTAAAGGACATGTAGGTACTTTTCTGTATCTTCTGTAGAACTAAAATATTAGAAAGTCTGTTTGGCATCTCTAACAATATAAACAGGACAAGTATTTTGACAATATAAACAGGACAATGTCTAGGGAGTGAGGCAAGTAACCCAAATGTTTAAAGTAACCAGGTAGAAGAAACTATATACGGAAAATTTCTTTTCTAGTCTTAACTTCTGGCTTACCCTAAAATGAGATTTTGGGGCAAGTTGCTTAAGCTCTTTATATCTTGGCTTTCTTGCTTAAGTAAATAAAGTTTGCTGATAAGCAGTGCATTAGATCTAGAAAATATGCAGTTCCTTTTGGTTCAACCTAGAAAATGAAGAGGTTTGAATTCAAGGTCACTTTCTAGGTGCTCTTCAGATACTTGATGAGATTGTATTTGAAGGAGAGCTGAAAGAGCGTCAGGTTGAGAGGTCATTCAATACAGGTGGAGAATGAAAATGAGGAAGAAGCCCTGGAGAGAAGGACTGGTGAAAATGGAAACCTGAGGCTTTGAAAAATTTGGGCAAGTTTTATGAATTCTCTAGTTTGGACTCATTGAGGCCTATATAAACAACATTCATATCAAAGAAAGTAGACATGACTATACAACAATATCCAAGTCACTTTCAATTAGTGAAAGTGAAGAGAAAAAATTTATTCTGGCAGTGTTGATATACAATACAGTGCATGATAACTTAGAGGAGAGGCTAATGGTTTGGAACATGAAGACAGGGGCAGAATTTTGCAAGAGGACTTATGAGTTCTTCCAATTTGCAGATCTTTTAGGGAACTTTAAAAAAACTCGGATTCTATTCACCGCATGGATGGAACTAGAGAGTATTACTAAGTGAAGTAAGCCAGGTGAAAGACAAATACCATATGATCTCACCTATAAGTGGAATCTAATCAACAAAACAAACAAGCAAGCAAAATATAACCAGAGACATTGAAATAAAGAACAAACTGACAATAACCAGAGGGGGAGCGGGGAGGGAGATAACAGGGGACAGAAGGGAAAGGTTTGTCAAGGATCATGTATAAAGTACACATGGACAAATCCAAAGTGGGGAAGGATGGAAGGTAGGAGGTGGGGGTGGGTGAGGTGGGGGAAAGTGGTGTTGGGAAAATGGAAACAACTGCATTTGAAAAACTGTAGAAAAATGATAAAAAAAATTCAGGTTCTAGCAGACTTGAGTCACCCATTCAAGTTTACACAAGAAAGCCCATGTCTTCTTAAAAATGGCACAAAGGAAAATTGTGTCTGTGTGATATAAATATATATCACAAAAGTGACACTGTACAAAAGTATATATTTAGAGAGTGTGTGTGTGTGTTTTCGCCAATTGCAGGAACTGTATGAGATCAAGATCTAATGATGTAACATAATTAGATTCCCTTAGCATGTAGTTTCTAAGTGATGAAAACAGTTTTGTTTGCTTTGGTCTTCACCTGTTTTTAATTTAACTAGGACTGAAACACATTTCTGTACAAAGGTATAAAAGACTTTTTTTAATAAAATGCTTAATTTCTTGGCAATGAAAACGAGCCTGTTGGAAATTATAGGAAATTACAGTCAAGAAACTACGTTCCTTACTATTACTATTATAGAGTTGAATGGTGCCTGTACTTTAGAACCTGAGAAGACATTTCATATAGACAGTTGCTTAAGAAAGAAGATTATTGGGTGTTATATTTTTCTTAAATTTTGTAATTGCATAAATGAAATTAATTACTCAAAGTGAGGATTTTCATATATGAGATAGGCAGCATTTTTCTCAGCACACCAATGAAAAGAATAAGTGGGGGCAAATATTCTTTGCCTGACTGAATTTTAGCCAGGCTCCTGAACCTTCTTCTACATTCATCTGTGCACTTACTTGTAAGAATCTAGCTTTAGTAGGAACCCTGTTAAGTCAGATTAACCAGAATTTGCTACCCTGGGTATCTGATTGGTTTTCTCATCCTCCTGGTCCCTCAGTGATGTCCGATCATCCTGGCCTGTCGCCAGCAAAGAGGCTTTAAGGTTGATTTATCCATAACTCCCTAATTCCTGATGTTTCTTCTTAGTTACTTTCGATCCACTGACCCCAACCTTGCTCCTTGGTTATAAATTTCAATTGTGCATGCTGTTTTTGGAATTGTAGCTAGTTTTATACTGGGGTCTCTTTTCTCTATGTTTTATCCCCTTTTTAGCTCTGGTTTAAAAAAACAGTTATAAGTTTCGTTTTTGCATGTACTTCATAAAATGCTAAAATTATGACCTTTGGCTGAACCATACTTGACAGTTTTATTACTTTATCTAGTGATAGTGAGTCACAGCATATCATAGAAATGAATGAATAAACATTTAATGATGAATAAAGTCCAGGCATACAGCAGATACCTGTCATGTCAACAAAATACAAGATATGTAGCCACCATGAATTCAGACTCAATTCAAACTTAAAAATTCACGTTAGGACTATGTAAACTAGTATGTAAACTCTGTTTAGAAATTTGGGATGGTAGTAAGGATTCCAGAAATGGACCTAACTCATTGATCTATCCATTTATTCACCAAATATTTTTGAATGCCTGCTATTAGACAGATAATCTTCTAGTGATGGAAACGCAGATGTGAAAAAGAGCCTCAAAATTCCTATCTTGATGTTCCTCTATGTTAGTAAGGGAGACATAATGTAAAAAAGTAGACAAAGAAGTAGAACATGTAAATGAAGACTTTCAAGTTCAGCCAAGGAACGACTATACTAATAAGTATATCTGACAAGAGGATGAAAACATCAGCTTTGTACATTAACTTTGTTATTTAAAAATGTGATACCTGGAAATTATATCATATTTAATTTCCATTAAATATGTAGGTAAAGACTCTAGTCCACCACTGAGATCTCCTTTGTAGGATTGAAATGCTCATTCTCTCACATACTTGGTTGATAATGGCTCAGAGCTATGTCATTTTCAAGGGCTTGCCCCTTCCAAGGTGCAGCTTGTTAGCAGTGATAGAAGTGTGAGTACAGTGACTTGGTTCACTTGCCTCAATTGGGAAACTCTGGGAGAGCATAACAGTTCCAGAGGTCTCTTTTCCAGAGGTCTCTTTGGATTGACTGAAGCTTTGTTGCACCTGCACCACATGTCATCTTTCCCTCTGTTTTCCTCACTCCCTTACTCATGTCACAGAGAGAAAATCCAATGATTTTTTTTTTTTTCATGAAAATCTCTATCTCAGAATCCATTTCCCAGAGACCTTCTCCTTAGATAGCAGGTCTAGGGAAAGGTACTTTTGGAGGTGCCAGTACTCACAAAAGTGTTTCAGTGCACAATGCAATTGGATTTGAGCACAGCGGTTTGCTTCAGGAATAAAGACACCTTTCAATTTTTTTCTTTTCTTTCTTTTCTTTTTTTATTTTTTAGATTCTGGTAACAAGATCCTAAAACCTGGGACTTCCCTGAATGATAATAATAATAATAGTGTCTTGATATTTTAAGTCTCTTTCAAATAAATCTAAGGATCTGGTCTGGCTGCCTGGGGAACCAACTAGTCATTCAAGTTGTAACTTAGTCCAACCTCCATCCCAGCCTCAGGGAAGGACTGAAGATTGAGCTCTGTATCCAGTGGCCAATGATTTAAGAAATCATGGCAATATAATAAAGCCTCCATAAAAATCCAAAAGGACTGGATTCCAGACCTTCCGGGTTGGTGAACACTTGGAGATTCAGGGAAAGTGGTACCCAAAACATGTAAGATCTGTGCCCCTTTCCACGCCCCTTACTCTGTGTGTTTTTTTCATCTGGGTATTCCTGAGTCATATACTTTGATAATAAATGGAATCTTGTTAAGAAAAAAAAGAATATTTTTTAATGAGACCTCTTGCCAAAGTTGTATAAGCCCTCACTTATTCTTCAAGATTCCAGTAAGTTTGATATTAACTGATAAAGCATAAACATAGAATTATTCCATTGAAAATTTTAAGCTCAATTCTATTCACTGATCCAGTATTTCTTTAAGCAATTACTCTACACCACAGATTGATTCAAGTGATGACCAATTTCAAGAAGTAAACTCCTAATAGTTGTATGTTAAAAAAATATCTATTGTTTCTATTCCAAACCTAAAGTGGTGATTATTTTAATGCCTACCTCATAGATAAAACCTTATATAGTAGCTCATCTGAGGCTAGAAATATACTTAAAATGCTCAAGAAAAATATTAGTGAGTTAATATATACCTAAACAGGGTCTCCTAATCACAGATGACTGGCCCATCTTTCATTAACCTTTAGTGATTGTTTTTATTGCTTACTATGTACCAGGTACTGAAATAGACACTGGAGATACAATAATTTTATTAAGTATCATTTTCATAAGCTTCCCAGAGATTATAGTTATTAGAAAAGTAACTTATGAAAAAAAGAAGCAAACTGTGCTTACAAAATATATAAGAATAACTCAAGAGAACCTTGGCAGAGTTTGCTAAAATGTAACCTGAATCATGAGTAGGTGTTAGACAGTCAGAAGGGACCCAGATAGCTTGTGTATACATGTGGTTGTGAGTGGAAGGTTTGGCAGAAAGTGATGTTCCAAGTGGAGGGAACGTAAAGTTCTAGGGTTTAAGGAAGCATCCTTTATTTAGGCAATTGAAAGAAAGGGGGATATGAACTATATCTTTAAAT
>PVJI01027256.1:0-17931 GCA_004026765.1 Micronycteris hirsuta
ACAGCTGCTCTGCAGCTGAGGCAGCCCACTTCAAACTGCTCAGCAGGGACTAGGTACTGGCTTACTTGACTGGGACACCACGCACTGCTTCAGAGACAGGAACTATCCCAGTGGCTTGAAACACTTGTCTCACAAAAACCTAGTAAGGTGGGCACTCATCCCCAACTTCCAGGGTCGGGAGCAGAGAGAGGTCAAATAACTTACCCTCTAAAACAAAGCAAGTGCATGCATCCTTCTAAACAAAGCTAATTTGATAAGCCAGCATCACTTGGTGTAATAATGGTGAATCTGGACCATGAACTCTAACTCTAGAACTTGTGCTTCTAATTCCACGTTCAGAAGGTACTCAGCTCTCCAGTGGGGCCAGTTCCCAGTGGTACAGGTCCAGCTTGCCAGAGGCGTGGGAGCTCTGGCTAAGCCAGACGTGTAGGCACAAAGGGCCGTCACTACTGACCGCCTCCCACGGTGCTAAAGGCTAAACGTTTCAAAGGCGGAAAGCAGTGGTTTTTAATTGCAGTGGAGGGAGCAGCTAACTGGGTCACGTAGCAACTTAAGTGTAACGTTAACTCACCTGAGCAATCTTGAACAGATAAAATGTTTTAATATTTTAGATGTAGTAGATTAAATATAATTTCATATAACTAATGATTTTTTATATCCAGTGTGTTTCTGGCAAATCTCAATTTTTAGGTTAAAGAGTAACTAGCAATAGCACATTTTTAGGTTTTAAAATTTGCAGTTGAAAAATACAAACCCGAATTATTCCAAAGTGTTTTAGTAGCTGAGTAGAATATGTTTTAAAATTAAACTGTTTGTGCCTGCCACGTCTTAAGTCTGTCGCTGCATCTGGCTAGAAGCCACTGCAGCGTGACTGGTCACTCAGCTCAAACACGCTGGATGTAGAATGTGACAAGCATTATCCTAGGTACTGGGATTCAACCCAGGGAAGCATCCCAGCCACTGAGGCAGACAGACGTCAGGCAGTAAACCACAGGGGCCACGTCCCGTCTCCTTCTTTGAAAAGCCAAGTAGATTTGTCAGATTACAAGTTCCTGGCTTGCCCTCCAAACCAAGCAGGTGTACGGGGTCCTCTAAATGAAACTGACTTGAAAAGCCAGGTACCTTGGTTTCCCACAGACAAGGGCAGCCTGCTCCAGCAGAATGCCTGTCATTTAGGTGACTTACTCAGTGGCACCTTGTCTATTTTTTTCCCCAGGGCAGGGTGGGAACACCTCTATGAAACCTGGATCAAACTGAAGAAAAAAATCCTAGTGCTTCGGCCTTGACCTAGAATCTGCTAGATTCTGTCTGGTGGGGCTTCTCAGGCTGATTGTATTCATGCCCTGTGAACCCCTAATGGAACTCGAAGACTTTTCCCAAACACACTTGACCGTGGAATCCCTTTTCAGAGCCTCATGGTAATGACATTCTATGGAACATGCTTCAGGAGATGGAGCGTGTCTGGTTTCTAACCCCGGAATCCTTGTGGGAACTTGGCCTGCTCATGTAGGAGAAAGGACCATTTCAGGGAGGAGTGGTAACAATGCGCCTGAGAATCAAAGAGCCCGGCCGAAGCTACCGCGCTGGGGTCAAATCCCTGCTCTCCAGCGAGACACCCACCGGCTGGGACCACGAACTTGAATAGCTTATTGGTGTGCACATTCGCTTAGCTGGGCTGGGAACCCGACTGTCACCAGAGGCCCTTCCTCCAGCTGCACTCCTTCTCGGCCTGTGTCTAATTTTAGCCATTCTCCGGTAGCTTCTTACACGTGGCCCACAGCACCGCCCCGACTCTTCCCCCCTCACCGCATCCTCCTAACTCACTGCAACTGATTTCTGGTTCACAGCTCTCTACCCTTCGCCTAAAAGATTGTTTAAATCCAATGGGAGTAACAATTCATTCTTACAGGTGTTGGGGTTTTTGTGGATCAAATTACTGATTTTTTAAAAAAGTGAAGTCTCAAGACTTCTTTAAGATTTTATTTATATATTTTTAGAGAGTGGGCAAAGGGAGGGAGAGAAACATCAATGTGTGGTTATCTCTTACACACCCCCTACTGGGGGCCTCGCCTGCAACCCAGACATATGCCCTGGCTGGGAATCGAACTGCTGACCCTTTGGTTTGCAAGCCGGTGCTCAATCCACTGAGCCACACCCGCCAGTGCAATGAAATTGCTGATTTTATTTCTCTGTGTACCTGCACTGATATGTCCTGTATTCATATGATAGCATGGCCTCCTCCTCCGCTTGGAGTAGAAGAGCCCTCTAGGCCTCCTGCCGGTGGCCCAAGTTTCCCTTCAGCACCGTCCCTCTCAGGATGAGCCCCAGGTCCTGTCTCTTGAGTCACTACCCAGCTCGAGCAGCATATACCATTCTGTATCGCTTTGAGAAATAATGCACGTGGCTAACTTTGAGAACTTGTATGTCTGAGTATCCACCGCCCCCCACCCCACTTACCCAGGTCTCAGACTAGACACAGGAGAGCCTGCCCTCTGCCGAAGGTATTGCTCTAGTGACTGCGCATTCAGTGTTGCAGTTTGTCATGTCACTTCTGGTCCTTTGCCAAGTGTCCTGTCCTCGGATATTTCGCATGCTTTGACTTAGAATATTCTCTGTCACCATTCTAAGTATTGTCAGGGTTTTTCATGGGTATCTGATTGACGGGGAAAAATCTAGGGGGTCTATGGCTTTCAACTTGAGGAAAAGTTCTTATTTCTGATTTACTCTCTTCTACCTTTTTTTCTAGAATTCTTCTCTGGCTATTAAATGACCTAGTTAATGCTTTTATTTTCACCTTTGTATATCTTTGGGTTTCTACTTCTTCAAAGTCTTGTTTTTTTTTTAAATATTTCAATCATAAATTTAAATTCTGTTCTTTTTATATACTGTTACTGAGATGCACAGAAGGATGAGAATAACTAGAGGTTTCACTTCCTTATGGGGTTTATATACTATGTGCATGAGATGATATACATCAAGTGAAACATAATGAAAAGAACATGTAGACCTTCCCCCAGCCTAAAAGCTTCACCAAAATAAGCTCCTTGGGAGGCTTTTGCTGACCCCATCCTCTGACTAATTTCCAGGTGAAATGATCTTAAATTGCCTCTTTACTTCCTTGATTTTTCTTTGGTTTCAGCACATGACTTACTGAGACTTATAGAAATATTGTATGACCTCTCATTCAAATACAAATCTTGCTTTCCTGCATTTTCCTCTCAGACCTTTTTTCTTTATTTTAGTATTCTTCAAATATCACTCTTGTCCATTCACAAGAGAAGGTCAAAAAGCCACTTGGAAGGAAGTTCTGTGTGGATGTGCAACTCATCAGCTCTAACTTTCTACTGCAAATGATCAATGCTCATATTTCTTCCCCATTTCAATGGAGCTACTTGTTCAAACGAATATGGGAAGAGTATTTGCCTAATACTAAATTCTTTCTTCTAAGGGGGCACAACACCCCTCAGCTCCCAGCATCTCCGGCCCTAGGTCAACCCGTCCACTGCCAGGATGAAGGGTAAACCTCCTGGTCATCTGACAAAGGGATCAGGCATTTGACAGCTTCTGATGATTGTTTTACTTTCTGATTGAGTCAGCATATAAAGTACAGTGATGTCGTATATACTTTCTGAATACTTATATATGTAAATATCTGTCTAACCACCACCTTGACCAAAGATGGGACACATGACTCATGCCCAGAACCCCAGTCAGCGGCTCCGGGAGGTAAGGCCATTCTGAGTTCTGAAACCATAGACCAGCTTTACTTGTTCTTGAACATCTTTTAAGTGGAGTAAATCATACTCTACTGCGCTTGGACTCTGTGACCTAGTGTCTGAGATTTGTTTATATTGCATGTGTCAATAGTTCTTTCTTTTATGTTCTAAGTTACATCAAAATATTAGTTTATCAACTCTCATAATGATGGGCATTTGAGTTGTTTCCAGTTTAGGGTTATTAGTAATAAAGTTGCTGCAAATACTGGCAGTCAGCCTCCTTGCTAGTACACAACATCTTTATGTCATCTCCTACTCTGAGTAAGTCTGGCCCTCTGACAAGAGAACATAGCAAAAGTGATGATGTGCCTGGGCCACCACTGTACAAGGCTGCACAGCAGCTGCCTGGGCCCTTGGGTCACTTGCTCTGGACAAGCCAGCTGGTACACTACTGTATGAAGCTGAAGCAGCCCTGTGGAGACGGCCTGAGGTGCCCAGCCAGCAGCTGTGAATGAGCCTCCTTGGGGGTAGGTCCTCCAGTCCCGGTCCACACCTCCCTGCAACCATAGGGAAGACCCTGCACCGGCACCACCCAGCCAAGCCCCTTCTGAATTCCTGCTCTACCACAACCATGAGGAAAATGGTGACTGTCATAAGCCACAATGTTTGGGGTAAATTTTTAATTAAAAATGTATTAATATCTTAAAGCATGTAGAAAACAAACAGTGGAGTTTTAAATCATTGTTACAATAATGCTAGCTTTTATGACTGCCTATGTAATTCACCTTTATTGAGCTCTTTATTTCTCCATATGGCTTTGAGTTACTGTCTAAAGTCCTTTTATTTCACCCTGCAGAATTTCCTGGAGCATATCTTGCAGATCTAGTGGTAACAAACTCTCTGTTCTTGTTTATCTAGGAATGTCAAAATTTTTCTCTCACTTTTGAAGGACAGCATTTGACATTTTGAATGTATCAGGCCACTGCCTCCTGGCCTCTACAGTTTCTGATGAGAAATCTGCTGATAATAGTAAGAATCCTTTGTATGTGATGAGTTGCTTCGCTCTTGCTGCCTTTAAGATTCTTTTTGTCATTTTTTAAAAAAAGTTTTTAAAGACTTTATTCTTTTCAGAGAGAGGGTAAGGGAAGGAGAAAGAGAGGGAAAGAAACATCAATGTGTGGTTGCCTTTTATGCACCCCGCACTGGGGACCTGGCCTGCAACTCAGGCATGTGCCCTGACTTGGAATTGAACTGGTGACCCTTTGGTTCACAGGCCAGCACTCAATCCACTGAGCCACATCAGCGAGGGCTTTGTCTCTCACTTTTGACAGTTTGATTATAGTATGTCATAGTATATGTTTCTATTATTCATTCTACTTGGAATTCATTGAGCTTCTTGGATGTTTATACTGATGTCTTTCATCAAATTTGAGAAGTTTTCAGCCAAATATTCTCTGCCCCTTTGTCTCACTCTTCTCCTTCTGGAATTTCCACAGTATGTTGGTTCACTTGATGACTTTCCACAAGTCCCTCAGACTCTGTTTACTTTTCTTCATTCTTTTCTGTTCCTCAGATTCAATAATTATTGTTCTGTCTTTATTTTTGCTGTTTCATTCTACCACCTGATCTAATCTCCTCTAGAAATTCTTTTTTCAAATCTTTTCTTTTTTTCTTAGAGATTCTAGTCTAAGGTGGTCAAGTTTATTAATCTTTTCAAAGAACCAAATCTTTGTTGCATTAACTCTTTTTATTCCCTTTTTTATCTCTATTTTGTTTAATTCTGCTTGAGTTTTTATTGTTCCCTTCTACTGACTTTGGACTTCATTTATTCTTCTTTTGCTAGTTCTTGAAGGTGAAATGTTAGGTTGTTTCTGATGAGAAATCTGCTGATCATCTTAAGAATCCTTTGTATGTGATGAGTTGCTTATTTGAGGTTTTTCTCATTTCTTGAAGCAAGCTTGTAATGCTATAAACTTTCCTCTTATTACCACCTCTGCTGCATCCCATAGATTTCAATATGTCATATTGTCATTCTCATTTGTCTCTCTCTTTTGATCTTTCCTTCTATTTCTTCTTTAACCCAGTTATTCTTTAGTGGTATGTTGTTGAATCTCCATGTATTTCTGGGTTGTCCTGCTATCTTTTTACGGTTGATTTCCAATTCTAAAGCACTGTAATCAGAGAATATGCTTGGTATTATTACATTCCTAAATTTGTTGAGGCTAGTTTTGTGTCCCAGCACATGGACTTGAGAATGTTCAGAGTGCACTATAAAATACTGTATAATCTGGTGTTCTGGGATGAAAGTCTCTGTAAATGTTGATAAATATCCATTTGGATATTGTGTCTAATGTGTCATTTAAAACCAATATTTCCTTATTGATTTTGTCTTGGTTGTCTATCATTGCTGCCAATGGGGTATTTATGTCTGCAACTGTAATTGTGTTTTTTCAGATTCTCCCTTTAGTTCTGTTAGGAGACACTTAATACATTTCAGTGTACCTGACTGTATGTATCTCTACTGGTAAGTGTTAGGTTTTCTTGATATTGTCCACTTTATCATTATAAAATGTCCATCTGTGTCTCTTCTGACCCTTTTTATCTCAAAATCCATTTTGTCAGATATAAATATGGCTATACCACCTTTCTCTGGATGCCCACTTTCCACTTAGACTCTTAGACTCACTTTGAGTCTAAGATTGCACTCACTTTTTGTCTCATATTGTAAAGTACCATTTATAAATGATTTTTAAATTAAAAAAAAGTAAAGACAATAAAAGGATCCATAATCCTACCCATGCAAAAACTAAAGGGTATGACCAAATTGGAAATCAATATTCTAACTGTATAGAAAAAAAAAAAAACACAAAAGAAGTCCCATCCTCCATGCCCGTCGCTGCTCCTGCAATACCCGAGCTCAACAGCATACTGATGCCACTCCAGACCCAAGGCGGTGTGCAGGCGCTCCTGTTTACACAAAAGTGACCCCTCCCCAGCTCTTCCGTGCACAGTGTCGCTGCAGTATCCCTCCACATGGACATGTCGTCTGTCCCATCCAGAGGCCTGTAGCCTCCAAGAGACAAGGACGTGTTGGCTCAGGGTTGGTTCAGGATGATCAGAATGCCCATCCTTGCCCTAGCTGGTGGGGCTCAGTTAAGTGGGTGTCATTCCACAGAGCAAAAGGTCACCAGTTTAATTATGGGTCCGGGAACATGCCTGGGTCGCAGGTTCAGTCCTGGTTGGGACAAGTGTGAGTGGCAACCAATCGATATTTTTCTCTCAAATGGATGCTTCTCTCCCTCTCTTTCTTACCCCATTCCCCTCTCTATGTAAATAAATAAAGTTTTAAGAATGCTCATCCTTAACATGAAATATTAGAATCAAAGTGGCAGTAAATCCCCCCTTTGTGTCCCCCTACTGACCTACAGAAAAAATCCTTTTTCCAAGGTGACTTTATTTGACCTGGCGGGAAGCAGCAGCATGTGTTGGCTTTCTGGCTGCGCTCCCTGAGGCAGATGCTGGGGTGGGAGGCTGAGCTGGGTCCTTGGTACTTTCGGAGCCTGTGTCAAATCTACACTAGGGTTAGATCAGGCCCCATGCTCATGATGCTGCTCTGACGCTGCGTCCTGTCTCCTTCAGGGGTTACACATGGGAGTTCAATGTCACCCAAGGAGCTTCACACAGGTGGCAGAAAGGTTTTAAGTCCACCCGTAATGAAGGGTAAGAGAAGCCCTCTGCCAAAGGCACATTGAAATTCAATGAGTCAACCCTTCTGAGACTGCCACGCAGACAAAGTCAATTCAGTCTGTTGGAGTGGCCCCACCACATGACACCAGAGCCCTGTGCCACTGCCAGGTGACTCGGGAAGGTGGTGTGAGGCCAATGGGCTCAACGTTCTGTGCTCCTGTGGATGAGTCCCCCTACTGTTTGCATCCTAAGAATCCTAAATTGTCATTTTAGCCATTTAAAAAACTCTCTGGTGCCTCGGGAACTATCTTTTTGGGGCCACAAAAGAAAAATAAAACATGGAAACTAATCATTGCAATAGGATGGCACAATGAAAGTACTTGCCCAGCAGGGGTCTGATGAAAAAATATGCTAGAATATATGAATGCAAAAGTGGACAGAGCACAAAGGCGGTGCCATTTAAATATTATGATTGTAATAAATATTTCATGTTCTGATGCACTGGGTAAAATAAAAAAAAATGAGATGCAGAATTAATTAGAGTCTATCCTGGTGACCAAGGGAAAAGTTATTCTATGAAACAGATGGTATTAAAAGGAAAAGATTAAGTTGTGCATTTTAACCCTGGAAATATGTGTTCAGAAGGCATCAAACAATGGTTACCATGCTCTGGCACAGACGACATCCATTCACGTGGGTGACTGGACTTCATGCTCGCAGTAACTTGTAAAGTAGGTAGTATTATTATCTGCATCTTAAAGACTGCTGAGTTTGATGAAGTTGATGCCATGTAGCAGAGCACAGTGTATACAGTAGCTTTTCTGTAAATATTTCACGAGAGGAAGTGGCTAGGTGTGCGGGTGGCCACCCTGCCGCCCTCCGCGGGCCCCGAGTCTGGGAAGGTAGGAGGAGCAGGTCTCATCGCGGAGTCTAGGACACACCAGCGCCCTCGCCAGAGCTCAGCGGCTGACTTTCCAGCTTCTCCACAGCCCTGGAAGCAACCAGAGCGAGCACCTGTGAATCCTTGGTACTCCAAATTCGGATGTGAATTTTTCCAGTTTCAGATGTGTTCTGACCCCATGCCTTGTTCACTGTGGATCCCCTCCACGCTTCCCCACCCAAGCAAGCCTCTTTATTTTCTCCACTCTGACTCAGAAAGACCTCACAGTGTGCATTTCACAGCCCTGGGCTCCGGGGCTCCCCAGAACTAAACCTGCAACACCTCCCCAAAATAAGCAAATTAACGAGCTATCTGGGACCCCGCCCACTCTCCTCCCAACAGAACCATCCTTTTCATCAGGTACCAGGGCCGTGTGCAGGTGAGGCTGAGCCTGCCCTGCTCCAGAAAGAGGCCTCTTGGGTCTAAGAGGAATCCCAGGCCCTGTTCACAGCCGTTCTGCGCTGAGTAGTGAACACCCAGCTCTGAGGCTGGGGAATTCCTGCTGGGAGATTTGAAACAACCTCCTCACTCCTGAGAGGGCTGCAGGGGTTATCCCTTCTTCCTCCATGTGTGTTATGTGTGGCTGCGACATCGGATAGTACAGGTGCCCACGTTTAAAGGCCACACCTGCCGTGACAAAGTGAGGACTTGGAAAGGTACTTGGATTCCTGTTGACACATCTGAGCCACCCAATCAACCCACCTCCGGACTGCTAGTCCTGTGCAGTAATAAGCTCCCTTGTAATTTAAGCCAAGTGCCCCTAGCAGATTCCACAGCTGTTCAATATACGGACACAGAGACAAAATCACAAAACTTGCTGAATAGCATAGCATGCTGCCGTCCTACAGATTAAAACAATCATAGAAAAGCAAACTCTTACTTGTCTCCCCATAGGTCTGTCTTGAGTTTATGGTGGAAGCTAAGAGTCTTTTGGTTTTCCACCCACCTGGTACTTTCCTTGGCAACACTGAGCAACTCATTCCCTCACGGAAGCAAACGTAACATTCATCATTCCAAGATGTTTTCTTAAACACTGTCCGTTGCGCCTGAAGGTCGGAGCTCCCAGTCCGGGGACGAACTCACCGAGGTCCCCGTGACACTGGCGGAGACGAGGAAGGGGCTGAGGAGGCACCAGTGCGGGAGGGTCGGACAGGTGAGTGACCGGGGTGAGGAGGACCGAGAGAGGGCCGGGAGCTTGGAGGGGACACGCGGCAAGCGGCCAGTGTGTGGGGCACGTGCCACCCGCCCGTGAGCACTGTGGACGTGGCGGAGCCATGCAGAGTCGAAATAAAGCCATTTCTACCCATGAACTTACTATGTAAAAAAGGCAGAAACGATGATGGATTTCACTTTCACTCTATACATCAGTGTGTTGTTTGAATTATTCACAACATCTCCATGCATTATTTATGTTTAATGAAAACAGAAACCGTTTACTGCCTTCCACAACCACGTAAAAGTAGGCATAGGCATTGGATATAACAAGCATTAACCTCGAGAATATGCTCTTCCAAACTCCTTAAATATATATTGTTCTTTTTACCAAAAGAGAATTATACTACTTTATGTCCTTGTGCTTCATTTTTTCTTTTTTTGCCAATTGTGGTGATTTAAAAATATTTTTGCAAGTTCTCTGACATCTCTCCCTTCAAGGGGCTGGGCCTATTCCTCTCCCTGAATGTGGGCGGAGCTTGGTGCCTGGCCTCTAGCCACCTGAGTAGGTCAGAGGTGACAGGATGTCCCAGCCCCAGCCAGTCCCCAGGGGGCAGGAGAGAACGAATGTGCTGCAGGGACACCAGCCCCGGCCTGGAAGTTTTCTAGGGGACATCCCAGGTATTTGCGGAGCAAAAAGAAGCCCTTTCCACTGGGCTGTATCTGAACCCCTAACCGGCAGAAACCGTGACAGATAACAAATGATTGTCACTGTTTTAAGTCTTGGAGTAGGTTGTACAATAGATAGCAAACATCCCAGTGCATCATGGACATCTTAATGTCAATCTGCATAAATCTGTATGATCATTAAAGGTGTGGAAAACCGACCTCAGCCAGTTTGGCCTTGTACAAATTTTGGGTAGATGATGGTGGCCATGGAAAAGTCTGAGGTAATTTGAGAATTAGTTGCAGCCCCCATGAATGAAAGCAGGACTCAGACCAAATTCATGCACACACATGTGCTCACACACACTCACATACACATGCATACGACCATACATACACATGTGCACATAAACTCACATTTATACATGCATGTGCTCACACACGTGTGCACAATCACATTCACACATACACACATATACTCATGCACACTCAATCACACATGCACATAAACTCACATTCACACACATATACACTCACACATACACACATGCACATACTCACATATTCACTCACATACACACATAGACTCACACACACATGCTCACACTCAAACATGCACGTAAACTCACACACATTTACACACACTCACACACTCATAAGCACTCACACACCCCCACACTCACACACATGTAACAGGTAAAACTTGATAGTGCTCTGACTTACTATGAAACAGAATAAGATGCACTGACAAGCCGATAAAAAGGACTCGCACCCTGGCAGTTTCTTTGTAAGCGTATTGCAGGCGCCCACAGGTGTTCCTGCTTGTACCAGAAATGGCCGTGACCACGACTTCAGATGACGTAGACTGTCCAGCTGCAGGAACTCAGCTGGCAGTGACCAGAATGCTGACATTGAAGATCCACACTGGGACCAGCAGGGACGCTGCCTGCACACCCACAGCCCCCCTCGCCCCCCCCCCACCGCCCTGTCTCTTTGCTCTCCTGTCCCTCCCCCTCCTTATAAAAGCCTCCGCCTCCACTGAGAGGTGGGGATGGGCTCTGAGACGAGAGTGCCCCACCTTCCAGATGGCCGGCACCTGAAAAGAAACCACTTTCCATTACATCAGCACCAAGCTCTCAAGTATTGGCTTTCGAAGCAGTGGGCAGCAGACCTGCTTTTGGTTACACACACATTCACACTCTCTCACTCACACACACGTGTACTCACACCCACATGCACTCACACACACATAAACTCACTTACACACACTCACACTCATACACACACATAGGGGAGCACAGAACCAGTCAGGCCGCGAGTTCTGGGAGGTGAAAACCCACTGTGTCTTTTATCATCTTGCATAAAAGCTTCTGTCAGACAACACAGAACATTCTAGAATCAGTCCACTTGGGTGGGCAACCAGTCAGATCCAGTAAGATGCTGTTTAAAGACCAGCCTAAGTCAGAGTGGACACTGGATTTGGAGGAACAAGCCTCAGGGGTCGTCTCTGGGTGTGGACCACAGCCTTTACTTAATTCTCATACTTTTCTCCAGCCAAGTAAGGGAATATTTCAAATTGTTTATATTCAACCCATGATCTTAAGCCTCAATGATTTCACCAACAGGGAGCTGCTTGGACAATCGTTAGAGTAATCACAACGTCTGGGGTTTAGGAAGAGGAGGGGAGAGGACTGACCAGAGGGAAGACTGGACTGGGGGGTCCCAGCCACAGACAGATCGGCTGCCTGCAGCCCCAACTCCAGGAAGACAGTTCAGGTCCAGAGAAGAACAATCCAGTTCCGGTTTTTGAACCGAGGTAAAAATCAGACCCTTGCATGACCAACTTAATCTTCTTTACCGGACAGAGACCAATTTACATAAATATTCCCCGCTTTAAAACAAAGAAACAACCAATGCACACTGCTAAGCAACAAAGGATTTGGAAAGCAAGTCGTGTTACTACCTCAGGTGGATCTGGTGCTGAGAGATAAGTCCAGCCTGGAGCCCCAGCTGAGTTCTGAGTTCTGCGATCTCATGGGAAAATGTGTTTTATTCATTGTCCCATTTTCAATGGCTCCATGTTTAAATTCATTTCCCCTGAGGACGGGAGAGAGCAAGAAGAATTCTGTCAATGCCCAATGAGTGTTAGCCAGGATGGACAGACAGACAAGGACCAGGACCACATTCTCTTGCTGTCTGGGCAGTCTCAGCATCGGTCTGACCGGTACCAGGTAACGAAGAGACCGTGAAGGACAGAGGGGCTGTGGCTGATAAGCCTCCATCACAGCTCACTCACGGCAGGAAGTGATCCCCGGTCTTTCCCCTCCTGAACTCTGAGCCACCTGTTGTCCCGTGTCCTGTCTCCTTCCCTGCACAGAGCAGCCGCACATGGGGGCTCAGTGAGGAATGAGGATGCTCATCACACTGGTCCGGGTCCCAGTGAGCACCAGGCAGCCTTTGATGGAAATTACACATGATGCATCTCAGCGCTCACACAAACTGTAAGCCCGTCGCCCCCTCAGCAAACAGCAAGGGGTGCGGGCTCTTTCAGCACAAGTCATCTTCGAAAGCCAGGCGTGGCCCCAGCCAGCCTCCGGACTTATTTGACAAACCCAGGCATGAATGTAGATAAATGATAGATAGATAGATAGATAGATAGATAGATAGATAGATAGATAGACAGACAGACAGACAGACAGACAGACAGACAGATATAGAAGCTTTATATTAATCATGAGTGGGGGGATAATTCTGTCCAAAAGAATAACTCATTTATTTATTTGGGATAGCCCATTAGGGCTGACTTGTAAAGGTAACCCATTCCACTGCAGTCTTGTTTAAAAGTAGGCTTTATACTGGTTTATGGTCCAGGATTGGGGACCCTCATGGTCGAAGGCTTTCCCCATAAACTTCTGGAAGGATGCAGGAATCAGAAGAACTGTCTGTCCCTCCTCGCCTTGTCAGTCCTGCTTCAGTGTGGTCTGCAATCCTGTGTGAGCACTCGGGTGGCTCTAGTGCTGTTTTCTGTCCAAGGGTCATGCTCCATAACTTTTGTAAAACCGGGGCAGCTTGAACGCCAGCACTGCGACACCAACGGTCGATCTGGTTGCCACAGGCAACTACGTGACTGACGCGGCAGTGTCTGGAGTGTGGGGATGGGGACCAAGGACAGAGAGGCCTTGCTCAAAACTGCTATGCTTCGGACTTATGAATTGTCTATTTCCAGAACTTTCCAGTTAATATTTTGGGGCTGTGGTTGACCAGATAACTGAAACCAGGGAGAGTGGAACCACAGGTAGAGGGCACTATTGTGCTCGGGCGGGAAGACGACACTCACAGGAGACAGCTGCCCCATGTATTCACTTAGGGGCAAACCCCAGCACACTGGGTCCATAACTGCTGGTGTGGCCCCAGCAAGCCAGCGGTCCTGGAAAAGTTAAATTAAGCTTGGGACGGAAAACTGATTTATCCCTACTGTTTTATTTTTGCTCCCATTAAATGTCCACAATGATAGGGTTTGTTTTGTTGTTTGTTTTTTAAAGAAGTTCCAGAAAGGAAATTAACGCATGAAATTTTCTCAGAAACCAGCTGTGTGGCCTGGGACAGTGGCATTTCATGGCTGTTTCCTCACGTTTAAAATGACACCATAGAACTTTATGCTTCCTGAATTCCCTTCCCACTCAGGAATGCCGTAGTGACTTCTAGGGGCACATGATGCTTACCTCTAACATGTTTTACAGTTTGTGTCAGAACGGTCCCATTTTGCCCGGAGTGATGAGAGAGCAGGGGACAGTCACACTCACCGGCTACAGGAGGGCTTTACTGTCAGGAAGAGAGTAAGGAAACAAATGTCCTCAGGCTCCAGGAACAGGAGCTGAGATGCAAAATGCAACCAGGCCTCAGGGAAAGGGGCCAGACGGGAATCTTCCAGGGGCGGTGCTCCTTCCTTCCCTCCCCTGTTCCTCCCTCCCCGGCTGTGAGTATCCTCAGGACTTGGCCCTTCAGAGCGTGTCTGCCCTGCTCTCAGTCTCCTCTGTCCAGCAGCATGTGCTCCCCGTCAACCCACACCAGGAGTCCTGCCCCCACAGCCCCCGTCTGTGCGTGGCTCCTAGTGGCCACACGGCCCTGAGTCTGCTTTGTGATTTTCATGTTCAGCTCCCACAGCCAACCCAGGGAGAGAAATATGACTGCAGTCAAGCTTCACAAATCACTGGTCACTGGTCTCCCATGATGGGCTGTCCTTGAGGCAGGTAACGGCTCCTGGTCTAATCAGTTGTGGGTGAATGGTGAGGTTGTTTGATACCAACTGTGGCCCCCTAACTGAGGTGGGCAGATGCCCTTAGCACGGGCCAGCCATGGGTGTATGAACCTGCGTCATCTGATACAGTGGCCACTACCACATGTAGAATGTAAATTCAAACTAACTGAAATAAAACGAAGAACTCCAGCTCCTCATTTACACTGGCTACATTCCAGGGGCTCGGGAGCCACAGGTGACAAGCAGCTGCCACGTCAGGCAGCACAGACAGAGGACAGTCCCGCCACTGCAGGCATTTCCGTGGCCAGGTCTGGCCTCCAGACACCAGGCCTCTCTCGTGATTATTAAATGGGACGGGTGATGGGAACTAGCCTTTTAGCCTTGAAGTCTGTCTGGACCTGACAGGTTAGGCTCCCAGAGTCTCTGGAGAAACATAACAGGCAAAAAGTTCCAGTTTCCCTGCACACTGGTTACGGGTCGCGTGACACCTAAGGGACACCCATCAGCTGCCGCCTTCTCAGTAGGGGGCTATTTCCTGGTCAGAGATTTTAGATCAGCAAAAAGTTCTAAAGACACACAGAGGGAATTAGAATTTTTTTTAAAAATTAATTTGTCCCCATTACAGAGTTGGCAAGCAGTGTTAAAGCTGGGAGATGTGGCACCTGTCCCCACAGGGGTCCCCTCGTCTGCTGTGGGAGGGCAGCCCTCAAAACGAGGTCTTGAAGCACGTGCCTGCGTAAGAAGCTCACATCTAGTCCTGGAAAAATGAAAGACAAAGCAGACCAGAGCCCGACGTCCTCTCCTGTCTGTCAACATAAGAAACGTTCAAACCCAGAGATGCTTTTCATGAGTTCATGATGGCAATCGCTGGGAAGCAAAGTCTCAAGGAATTGAGAAGATGCTCCAGAAAATGGCTGTTTAGCACCCTGCTTTATGCATTACAATCAAGAGAAGACACAAGTGGGTTACCTTAGGGATAGATTGGGGAGACAAGAGAAAGCAAAGAGGAGACTTTCGGGATTGGATAAAAGTAAATGATGGACACACACTCCTTCTAACAGGCGGGCACAGCACAGTGAATAGTCAACAGCCCACAATGAACAATGTGACAATGACAATGAGGGGTTCGTAGTCCCCCTGGTGCCAGCGCTTTGAGGGACTTGGAAAAGGCAATGTGACAATCCACGGTCATGTTATCATAGATGCAAGAAGACAGCAAGCTGACCTTCGTCAGGGAAAATTCCAGCCCAGGACCTGACCACCTGCTGTGACCTGCTTTTGGTCAGGAAGTTTTCGTTTCGGACCCTCCCATGTGGTCGCCTTAGGTCTCCGAGTCTGCAAGGCCACCACGCAGGCCTCCCTGGGGCTTCTCAGGGCTAGCATGTGGACAGTCCTTTTTGTGCAGATGTCCTTATTCTTGTTTTATGGCCAAAAACTAAACAGAGGTACTATTTACTGACCCTCCCCAGGAGGCAGCAGCGGCCAGGGAAGGACCTGGAACAACTCAAAGGTTCTGGGGGAGGGACGGTGGGTCTGTTACCTGCCCCTCACTCTTGGGGTCCCCTCAGTGCTCACTGCCCACCAGCTGAGGCTGCAGCCGCACGCCCTCCCCAGGTGGCCCCGCAGCCCTTTGGGTCCACTGATGTGCTTCAGACAGAGGAGGCAGCGCCTGCGGTTTGCGGGTCAGAGCTGCAGCTGAAACAACTTCATTTCTGTTCTCTCAACTGCTTTTGTTCTGTGTGCTTGGCTTAGTTTGGGCACTCTTTTTCTGCCCTAAGAAATGCTTTCAATCACTCCCCGCTACACAACCCCCCATCCTTGCACCAGCTTGCCCCCCACCCCCCATCCCCACCCCCACTGTGCTGGGCATACAGCCTCAGGTAAAGGAAACGGTCATAACTGCTGGACACAGATGGGTTGGGGGGGTCCCCATTTGACTCCACAGGGGTTGCTGTTACTTTTCTGTGACTGGTACAGGGACACACAGTGAACAGAAGGACAAGGGTCCTATTAGCCCAGGCCTGCTAGAGGCCCTCACCACCGGCCAGCATGGAGAACCCGATGAAGGGCAACCGCAGACAGCAGCCCAAGAGGGAGGGGGAGGAGGAGGAGGAGAAGGGAGGGAGAGGAGGAAGGAAAGGAAGAGGAGAGGGAAGAGAGGAGAGGGACTCATTAAAGTGCCACCGTTTGAACTTCTGGACTCATTTGTGCAGAAGCCCCTCCCTGGGAAACAGTCAATACATTTCCTTGTACTTGAAGGAGTCTAATTCAGGTTTATTTCCCTCCTAGCCAAAGGAATCTTCATTATCTCCACATCCTGAACCCAATTAATGGTAGGAGAGAAAATTGGCTGATAATTTACTTTACACTAATTTGCAAGTTGCTCATGGCTTAGCATTCCATCTACTCACTGCAAGGGCAATTCGGGTTTCGGAAGGAGACTGGAGCCGGGTCGCCCTCTCCCTCCAAGACTCTGTGTGCGTCTTCCTTGTTCTTTCCTTTTCCTCGCTCTCTCTTTTTTATGAAGTTTTTTCTTACAGCAGCTATGTTACTGCGGGTGGTTAACTAGTTACTCATGAAGAGGGAGGCACAGGGACTGAGACATGGAGCTTAAGAAAGTGGGGAGCAGAGCCCGTTTGCTTCTCCGGGAAGCTACAGCTTCACCCTCCAGGGGATTGACACGCCCCTCTCCCTCCAGCACAAGACCGTTTGAGGGGCACAGGGGGCGGTGCTGGACCACAGTGGCCTGTCAGTCTAACTAGGGGTGAACCCATCGAAAAGCCTGCCAGAGCTTGGCAAGTTGACTGGTTATTTTGAAAGTCTCCTGATTATAACACCAGGAGAACAAAGAAGGTCTGTCTCTCCCGGTGGCGCACTCACCCATCCGTTCACACACTGTCTCACCCGGGAGCACGGGCCCATGTGGGTTCGGCAGCTACTGGAGTCTGCAGCAGACAGCACAGGCAAGCTTTCATACGAAGCAGAAACTCTGGACACTGGCTTTCCTTTGGACCTTGCTGAGGACACGGCTAGACCTTTTCCATGATGGCTAGCCAAAGATGGGGCATGAGAAACCCAGGGGCAGCTTCTATTTCCCCCAGAATAAACCTTGACGCCTTATGAGCTCCACGTGTGGGTACTTGGAGCACCTTCCTCGCAATCCCATGGAAGAGTCTGCTTCCCACTGACAACAGTTTTGTGTTTTATAGAAAAATTGAGCAGAAAGTACAGTTACCCTATTATAATTAGCGAGAGGGACCAAAGTTTTACCACCCCAAGACATGACTTTTGGAATATTGATTTTAAGCTGATTATTAAGAAACAAAATAGAAACAACCTTTGACCCCTGCCCTTACCTGCCAAAAGGAATCCAGACAGAAAAACCTGTTTAAAGGAAGGTGGCATCCGCTTAGCACTGACACCGGAAGTGAGTCTGTCTGAGCTGCTGGGCGGGGCCGAGGCGGGGAACAGGAGGGGCCACGGGGAGGGGGGCGATTAGGAACTACCCAGGG
>PVJI01027257.1:0-17930 GCA_004026765.1 Micronycteris hirsuta
CAGGACCAGGTGAAAGCAATATTCAGAGATCAGCAAGCCGGAATTTTTTAAGATACACCTTTGCCAAATTCCTATTAGAGAATTCCCATCCCACAGACATGATCCACACTTGCTCACACAGGAGTCACACGGAGCTGTGCTCAAAACGTGTAAATTCTCAGGACTGCGTGTTTACACACGTGTGGAAATCACTGCCACACAACTACAAGGGGAGGGTGTACTCAGCACACACAAAGGGAACACCTCAAGTACCCAGCTTGGCTGATAGGCAAGGTTGTGCCACTGGACCTTATGGGACACCTACTACATTAGGCCACACTACCAAGACATAGCAGCTCTACATAGTACATAGAAACAAACACAGAGAAGCTGTCAAAATGAAAAGACAAAGAAACATGACCCAAATGTAAGAACAAATAAAAACTCCAGAAAAATAACTAAACAAAATGGAGATAAGCAATCTATCAGATGCAGAGTTCAAAACACTGGTTATAAAGACGCTCGAGGAACTTAGTGAGGACCTCAACAGCATAAAAAAGATATTGTCAGAAACAAAGGATACACTAATTGAAATAAAGAACAATTTACAGGGAAGCAAAACTAGAGTTGATGAAGCCAAGAATCAAATCAATGATTTGGAACATGAAGAAGCAAAAACAACCAATCAGAACAAGAAAAAGAAAAAAGAATCCAAATAAATGAGGACAGTGTAAGCAGCCTCTGGGACAACTGCAAGATGTCTAATATTCACACCATAGGTATTCCAGAAGGAGAAAAGAGAGAGCAAGAAATTGGAAATCTTTTTGAAAAAAAGAATGAAAGAAAACTTCCCTAATTTGGTGACGTTTAAAGAAATAAGAAATAGACACAGAAGTCTAAGAATCACGGAGAGTCCCAAACACGATGGATACAAAGAGGTCCACTCCAAGACACATCATAATTAAAATCCAAAGGTTAAAAATAAAGAGACAATCTTAAAAGCAGCAAGAGAAAAGCAGTTACCTACCTACAAGGGAGTTCCCATTAGACTGTTCGCTGATTTCTCAAAAGAAACTTTGCAGGCTAGAAGGGATTGGCAAGAAATATTCAAAGTCATTAAAAGTAGGGACCTATAACCAAGATTGCTCTATCAAGCAAAGCTATCATTTAGTATCAAAGGGCAGATAAAGTTTCCCAGACAAGAAAAAACTAAAAGAGTTCATCATCACCAAATCATTATTACATGAAATGTTAAAGAAACTTATTTAAGAAAAAGAAGATCAAAACTAGAAATATTAAAATGGCAATAAACACAGATCTACCAACAACTGAATTTAAAAAACAAACTAAGCAAACAGAAAGAACAGAGACAGAATCATAGATATAGAGAACGTTTTGGTGTTTACCGGATGGGAGGAGGTTATAGAGGAATGAATGAAGATGTGAGGGGATTAAGAAGCACAAACAGGTAGTTACAGAATAGTCATGGGGGTATAAATTACAGTATAGGAAATGGAGTAGCCAAAGAACTAATATAGAAGACCAATAGACATAAAAATGGTGGAGAGCTTGCCTGAGAGGGTGACTGGTGATGGGTAGAGGGGGGCAAAGGGGGGAAAATCAGGACAACTGTAGCCACAGAAATCTTGAGAAAGAAAAACAAAGCCAGAAGCATGTTTTCTGATTTTGAACTGTTTCAAAGCTATAGTAATCAAAACACTATGTAGTGGTATAAAAACAGACACATAGAACAACAGAACAGAAAAACAATCCCAGAAGTAAACTCATGCATTTATAGTCAATTTATTTACAACAAAGGGTCCAAGAATATGCACTGGGGAAAAGACAATCTTCTCAATAAATGGTGTTGGAAAACCTGGACAGAACATGCAAAAGACTGAACTAGACCACTCTCTTACACAATACCCAAAACTTAAAACAGATTAAAGGCTTAAATGTAAGACCTGAAAGCATAAAACTCCTAGAAGGAAAACATTGGTGGTAGGCTCTTTAACATCATCTTTGCTGATGAATTTTTTGGATATCATTCCAAAAGCAAAGAAAACAAAAGAAAAAAATAAAGAAATGGGACCACATTTTACTAAAAAGCTTCTTCACAGCAAAAGAAACCATCAAGAAAATGAATAGGTAAACTACTGAATGGAAGAAAATATTTACAAATCATATATCTCAAAAATATATAAAGAAATCATTCAACTCAATAGCAAAAACAAACAACCCAATTAAAAAATGGACAGAGGGCCCAAATAGACATTTTTCCAAAGACGACATACAGATGGTGAGTAGGGACATGAAAAGATGCTCAATATCAGTAATCATCAGGGAAATGCAAATCACCACCACAATGAGATACCACCTCACACCTGTTAAAATGGGTATTATCAAAAACAGAAGAAATGACCAATGTTGGTGAGGATGTGGATAAAAGAGGACGCTCAGGTACTGGTGATAGAAATGTTAAATATAGAACCAGCACAAGATCCAGCAGTTTCACTACTGGGTATTTATCTAATGAAAATCAACACACTAATTCAAAAGGATATATGCATGCCTATGTTCATTGTCACATTATTTACAATAGCTAAGATACAAAGACAGCCAAAGTGACTATTTATCGATGAATGGATAAAGAAGATGTGATACACACATATACACACACACTATACACACACGAATCCTATTTAAGCATTAAAACATAAGACATCTTACCATTTATTACACAGATTGACCTTAAGGGAATTATGCTAAGTGAAATAAGTCAGATGTAGAAAGACAGATATGGTATGATTTAAATTATATGTGGAATCTAAAAATCAAAACAAAATTCATAGATAGAACAGAACAGTGATCCCTAGAAGGGAGGGGATTCAGATATGACAGAACAATGCTTACTAAAAAGAACAGTTTTGGGGGGTGGGAAAAACTGGTGAGGTCTAGAGGTACAAACTTCCAATTATAAAATAGTAAGTCATGGGGATGTAATGTGCAGCGTGGTGACTGTAATCAATAATACTATAGTGCCTACCTTAAAATTGCCGAGAGAATAAATCCTAAAAGATCTCATCACCAGCAAAGAAAATGTAACTTTGCTTGGGGATGAATGGTAACTAGACTTATTGTAATGGTCATTTTGCAATGTATACAAATACTGAATCACTGTGTTGTACACCTGGAACTTACATAATGTTATATATCAATTATATCTCAATAAAAAAGCCCCATTTCAATTTGTCTTTATATACAGTTTAGGCAATGTTGTTAGATGTGTATAAATTAGTGATTATTTTATCTCTGGGGGAGTTATTTCTTGTGTTATCATTGTTAGTACTCTTTTTTACCCTCAGTAATATTTGGTACTTAAGTTCTATTTTGTCTAATGTTACATTATAACCCCAGATATGGGGGAGTTATCATTTTACTGGCATATTTTTGTTTCCTTACTGTCCATCTTCCCATGTTTTCTTATTCTTATTTATTCTATTATAGTCATCCCAATTTTTTCCACTTTACACTCCTTTAATCACCCCTCCCACTGCTCCCACAGTACTTCCCCACACTGTTGTCCAGATCCGTGGGTAATTCATACGTGTTCTAGGACTCCCCCTTTCCCTTCTTTCACTGTTCCTCTCCCCCATCTCCTTTCCTCTGGCAGCTTTCAGTCTGTTGCCTCTTTCCATGCCTCTGGTTCTGTTTTGCTCATTACTTCAGTTTGTTCATTGGATTCTTCTTGTGAGATCATATGGTATTTGTCATTCACCAACTGGCTTATTTCACTTAGCATAATAGTTTCCAGTTCCATCATGCTATTGAAAAAGGTATGAATTCCTTCTTTCTTTCTGCTGCATGATATTCCATTGTGTAGTTGGGCCACAGTTTTTTAATCCATTCATCTACTGATGGGCACTGAGACTATTTCCAACACTTGGTTATTGTAAATAGCACTACTATGAACATCAGGTTTCACAGTTCTTTTGAATTGGTACTTCAGGATTCTTAGGGTATATTCCAAGCAGTGGAATCACTGGATCATAAGACAGTTCTATTTTTAGTTTTCTGAGGAAATTCCATACTATTTTCTTTTTTCCTTTTTTTTTTTTGGCCCATGAGTCATTTTTTTTTTAATTTCTTATTTTTACTTTATTGTTGTTCAATTACAGTTTTCTGCATACTCTCCCCTCCCCTCCCCCTCCCCCTCCATCCCACCTCCCTTCCCTGCCTCCCTCCCCACCCTTGGTTCTGTCCATGTGTCCTCTATAGTGGTTCCTGAAAACCCTTCTCCCCATTGTCCCCTCCCCCTCCCCCTTGGCTATTGTTAGATTGTTCTTAATTTCAATGTCTCTGGTTATGTTTTGCTTGCTTTTTGTTTTTGTTGATTATGTTCTGGTTAAAGGTGAGATCATATGGTATTTGTCCCTCACAGTAAGCCTGGCATACTTCACTTATCATAATGCTCTCCAGTTCCATCCATGCTGTTGCAAAGGGTATACGCTCTTTCTTCCTCTCTGCTGCGTAGAATTCCATTGTGTAAATGTACCATAGTTTCTTGAACCACTCATTTGTAGATGGGCACTTAAGTTGTTTCCAGCACTTGGCTATTGTGAATTGTGCTGCTATGAACATTGGAGTGAATAGGTTCTTTTGAATTGGTGTTTCAGGGCTCTTAGGGTATAATCCCAGTAGTGGAATTGCTGGATTAAAAGGTAGTTCCATTTTTAGTTTTCTGAGGAGATTCCATAATATTTTCCACAGTGTTTGTACCAGTCTGCATTCCCACCAACAGTGCACTAGGGTTCCCTTGTTCCCTTTTCTCCACATCCTCTCCAACAGTTGTTGTTTGTTGCTTTGTTTATGATGGCCATTCTGACCAGTGTTAAGTAGTATCTCATTGTGGTCCAGAGACATATGAAAAGATAATCAACATCACTAGCCATCAGAGAGATATAAATTAAATCCTTTGTATTTTTGTGGTATCTGTTGTTACTTCTCTTTCATTTCTGATTTTGTTCATTTTGGTCCTCTCTCTCTTTTTCGTGATGAGTCTGGCTAATCCTTTGAATTATTTTGGTGTCTATGTCATTTAATTCTGCTGTAATCTCGATTATTTCCTTCCTCTGCTTGCTCTCAGCTTTGTTTGTTGTTGTTCCTCTAGTTCTTTTCGATGTGGGGTTATGTTGTTTATTTGAGATTTTTCTATATTCTTTAGGTAGGTCTGTATTGCTGTGAACTTCCCTCTCAGGTCTGTCTTTGCTATGTCCTGTAGGTTTTGGTGTGTTGTGTGTTCATTTTCATTTGTTTCCAGATACTTTTTTATTTCTTCCTTGATTTCATTGTTAACTCATTCATTATTTAATAACCTGTTATTTAACCTCCTTCTATTTGAATGTTTTTTAGTTTTTATCTTGAGGTTGGTTTCTAGTTTCAAACCATTGTGATCAAAGAAGATGGTTGATATGATTTCAGTTTTCTTGAATTTGTTCGGACTTGTTTGGTGTCCTACCATGTGGTCTTTGGAATGATCTATGTGCAGTTGAGAAGAATGTGCATTTTGTTTCTTTGGGGTGAAATGTTCTGTAAATATCAATTAAGTCCATTTAATCTAGAGTGTCATTCAATTCTGCAATATTTTTATTGATATTTTTGTTTGGAACATCTATCCATTGTCAACAGTGTGGTGTTTAAATACCCTACAATGATTATATTGCTATCTATCTCTTTCTTAAAGTGTCCTAATATTTTCTTTATACACTTATGTGCATCTATATTGAGTGCATATGTGTTCATAGAGTTATGTCCTTTTGATGGACTATTCCCTTAAGTATTATGAAATGATCTTCTTTGTCTTTTTTAATGACCTTTGTTTTGAAGTCTATTTTTTCTGAGATAAATATTGCTACCACAGCTTTTTTCATGTCCATTTATATGGAATATATTTTTCATCCCTTCACTTTCAGTATGTGTAGATATTTTGTTCTGAGGCAGGTCTCTGGAGGACAGCATATATGCAGGTCATGTTTTCTTATCCACTCAGCTGTCCTATGCCTTTCGATTGAGCATTTATTCCATTTACACTTAATGTTATTTTTGATAGGTAATTGTTCATTGCCATATTTCCCCTTTGATCTGTGTTCCTCTCTATTTCTTCTTCTTCTTCAAGCAGTTCCTTTAGCATTTCTAGCAGTGTTGGCTTGGTGGAGATGTACACTTTTAGCCTTCTTTTGTCTGGAAAGCTCTTTATTTTGCCTTCCATTTTAAATTAAAGCCTTGCTGGATAGAATAGTCTTGGTTGCAGGTCCTTGTTTTTCATTACTTAGAATATTTGTGCCAATCCCTTCTGACTTATAGTGTTTCTATTGAGAAATAAGCTGAAAACCTTGTCAGAGCACCCTTGTATATTTCTAGCTGTTCCTCCCTTGCTGTCTTTAAAATTCTCTCTTTGTCTTTAAATGTTGCCATTTGATTGTAAGTGTCTTTGAGTGGACCTCTTTGGGTTGATCTTGATTAGGAGCCTTTGTGCTTCTTGGACTTGTATGATATTTTCACTAACCAAGTTAGGGAAGTTTTCCATCATTATTTTTTTAAGCAGGTTTTGTATCAGTTGCTTCTTTTCTTCTCTTTCTGGTATCCCTATATGCAAATATTATTATGTTTCATGTTTTCCCAAAGCTCCCTTAGACTATCCTCAATTTTTTCTTTCTTTTTCATTTTGTAGTTCTGAATGTTGTTGTTTTGTTGTTCTGTTTGTTTTAAGTATATTTTATTGATTATGTTATTGCAGTTGTCCCATTTTTTTCTCTTTATTCTCCTCAGTCCTGCATGCCCCCTCCCACCAGCATTCCCCTCCTTAGTTCATGTCCATGGGTCGTACATACAAGTTCTTTGGCTTCTTCATTTTATACACTATTCTTAACGTCCCCCTGTCTATTTTGTACCTACCATTTATGCTTCTTATTCCCTGTAACTTTTCTCCCACTCTCCCCCTTCTCCTTCTCCACTAATTTTCCATGTGATCTCAATTTCTGTCATTCTGTTCCTGTTCTAGTTCTTTGCTTAGTTTTTGTTTTTGCTTTTATTTTTTAAGTGTAGTTGTTGATAGTTGTGAGTTTGTTGTCATTTTATTGTTTGTATTTTTGATCATCTTCTTTTTCTTAGATAAGTCCCTTTAGCATTTCATATAATTAAGGCTTGGTGATGATGTACTCCTTTAACTTGACCTTATCTGGGAAATACTTTATCTGCCCTTCCATTCTAAATGAGAGCTTTGCTGGATAGAGTAATCTTGGATGTAGGTCCTTGCCTTTCATGACTTCAAATAGTTCTTTCCAGCCCTTTCTTGCCTGTAAGGTTTCTTTTGAGAAATCAGCTGATAGTCTCCTTTGTAGATAAATGTCTCCTTTTCTCTTGCTGCTTTTACTATTCTCTCCTTATCTTTAATCTTGGGTAATGTAATTATGATGTGCCTTGGTGTGTGCTTCCTTAGCTCCAACTTGTTTGTGTTTCTCTGAACTTCCTGGACTTCTTGGAAGTCAATTTTCTTTACCAGATTGGGGAAGTTCTCTTTCATTATTTGTTTGAATAAGTTTTCAATTTCTTGGCCTTCCTCTTCTCCTTCTGGCACCCCTATGATTCAAATGGTGGAAAGTTTAAAGTTGTCCTGAAGGTTCCTAAGCCTCTCTCTCTCTCTCTTTTTGAATTCTTGTTTCTTCATTCTGTTCTCATTGAATGTTTATTTCTTCCTTCTGCTCCAAATCATTGATTTGAGTCCCAGTTTCCTTTTCTTCAGTGTTGATTCCTGTATATTTTCCTTTATTTCACTTTGCATGGCATTCACTTTTTCATCTATTTTGTGACCATAATCAGCCATTTCTGTGAGCATCCTAATGACCAGTGTTTTGAACTCTGCATCTGATTGGTTGGCTATCTCTTCACTGCTTAGTTCTATCTTTGGAGTTTTTATCTGTTCTTTCATTTGGGCCATATTAGTTTGTCTCAGCACACCTGTTAGGTTGTTGTGTGTGGAGCTTTAGGTATTTGCCAAGGTTGGTCTACCCGTTTCCCCACATTGTGGCACTTGTGTGGGGGTCAGGTCAGAGAGGGTACAATGCCACTTGCTTGGCTCTTTGGCTCAGTCACTTCCCTCTCTACCCACAAGCATATTGGGTTCTTCTGGAGCTCATTTCTAGGTGAGTGGGGTTTGTGTATATTCTAGGAACCTGTGGGTCTCTCCAAAAAACTCTCCTGTGAGGCTGGGAGTTTCTTCTGCTGCCACAACTCCCATAGGTTTTTACAGCCATAGGATTTCAGGCTTTCTTTTCCTATGCTGGAACCCTGGGTTGCATGGTCTATCTTGCTTCCCAGTTGTTCTTCCCAGTTTATCCACCCACAAAGGTGGGAACACTCAGTCCACCAGCTGTTGTCTGTCCTGCCCTGGTCCTCTAGCCACTGCCCTGCCATTCATCCTCTCCACCCTGGCTGCTTGTCCCTGACCTTCCTACCAGTCTGATGAATGTTTCTTCTTTAACTCCTTGGTTATCAGACTTTCCTACAGTTTGATTGTCTAGCTGTTCTGGTTATTTTTTGTTTTTAAATTTGTTGTTGTCCTTCTTTTGGTTGTGCGTGGAGGCAGAGCACCTACACACCCCAACTTTGCCAGAAGATGACTGTGTGTTTTTTTTTTACCTTGTCTTCCAAGTCACTGATTGATCCTCTGCTTTGTCTAGCATGCTCTTAATTCCTTTTAGTGTGTTCTTCATTTCAGTTATTGCATTCTTCATTTCCAACTGGTTCTTGTTCAAGTTTTTTATATCCTTTTTTATGCTGATATAGATCCCACAAATTTCCTTGTAGTTCTCACTAAGTTCCTTTCTTAAGCACCCTTATAACCATTGTTTTGAACTCTTTGTCTAATAAGTTGCTTGCTTCAGTTTTGCTTCACTCTTTTTCTAGATATCCCTCCTTTTCTCTTGTTTGGGGGTTGCTTCTTTGGCTCCCCATTTTAGTTGTCTCTTTGGGTTTGTTTCTATATATTAGATTAATTTGCTTTGTCTCTCTGTTTGTGCAGTGGCCTTGTGTGTTAGGAGTCCTGTAGGACCCAGCAGTACAGACTCCTTGATCTCCTGATCTGGATGCTCTAGGAATGGGCTCTGTGAGGGTTATGCAGACCCTCCTCTTATATTTGAGTCCTGGTTATTACTGGCTCAGTCATTAGTTGGAACTCCCTTCCCTCTGGCTGGCTAAGACCTTCAATCCCCACCATGTATTTTATGATGTTTTATAGGTGCTGGCAAAACAAAGCAAACCAAACAACACAAAACAACATGAAAACAAGCAAAACCCCTGCCCACCACAGCAATACCAACAACTATGGAGCAAAGAAAAATAGAAGTTAAATGAGAAATGGAATAGTCAAGAGAGGGGAAATGGAAATAGAATATGAGAAGACCAAAGGAAAGAAAAGTGACTGTGAGAGGAGAAAGGGGAGGAGAACTACTACTCATAATGAATTGAAATAGGAAAACTGAGGAAAGGAAACAGTAAAGGTAACAAACATAATAAATGGAGAGAAGAAGGGAACAGTGGATACTCAAAAATAAGAGTAGAATAAGAGATATGAAAGAAAAATTAGAGCACCAAAAATAAAAGAAAAAGAAAAATAGCTAAAAAATAATTTAAAAGGCTATAAAAAGAAAAAATAGCTAAGATATTGAAAAAAGAACCAAGTGGATTTGTCTTAGCACAGTTTACATCTTGCCTTTCTGGTTTCTCCATTTGGATACCACTCTGATGTCTGAGTCTGGTGTAAGCCAATGTCAGGCGCTGTCCATGTCTGGCCCTTGACTGCCTTTTTGAAGCTCCAAGTGATCCACAGTTTGTGGTGGATTCTTCCAGCCTTGTCTGCTCCTAGGTTGGGCTAAGCTTCTCTGCAAAGTTGCCTTTTATCAGTACTGGGTCCAGGGGTGTGTCAGCATTTGTCTCAATTTGCCACAGGATCCACCTCTGCCAGTCTCTGCCCGCTGGCCTGCGGTCAACCTTAGGCTAGTTTCAGACCAGACTATTTCTGAGAGGGCTTCTGGCAGAAACAAGTGGCTGTGATTCCTGGATCTCCCATGGCAGGTAGCTTTCAGACTTCAAGGAAGATGGTGGGTTTGTTCCCTCTCCCCAGAACCACTAGTCTGAGTCTGTCCAGGATTATCTCCTTATGCTTGGCAAAGCAGGCCCCCAATTAGAGTTCTTGAGTCCAGATTTTGGGTCTGCCAGATGCCAGAAAGGTGTGTCTGTGGCTCTCCCATGAGGGGGAAGTACTAGTCTGTTTTCCAAAATAGTGTATGGTTTGGCTGCAGCCTACCACCAGACTCTGATAACCCCTAAGTATGTTTATGTTGTTGTCTCCTCAGCAAGGGATAAGATGCAAGATGGGAGAGAAGACAGGAAAAAATAAACAAATAAAACACAAAGCCAAGACATAGCAAAACTGAAACAAGAACAAAATAAAATACGCTGAGAGGAGCAAACATGTTTTCATAGATCATGGTGAGGGGATTTCCAGAGGGTGGAGGGAACAGTATCCCACAGGGTAAGGTCATTGTTTTCCCCCTGGGAGGAGCTGGCTCTTCTCAAGAAAGCTGGCTGCTGTGGAGTTCAGGGATATCTGGGTCCCGATATTCCCACAGCCACTCCCCTAAGTGTCTCCCCAGTTCCTCCCACTCTAGACTCCCCTCACATGACTCCAGGCTGGGCTGCCCCACCCTTCCCTCACTGGGGCCCAAGGAGGGTAGCCACAAACACCAAACTTGTGCTTTGCTCCTTTAAGGGAGAGGAAAATAACCCCAAAGATGGTGGGCTTGTCTCCAGTAGTTTTGTCTCCCCTGAATGCAGAAAGCTCACTTACTGGTGAGAAATTTTCCCGAGTCTGGCTGACTGAGGGGCTCAGCCCTTTCCATGACCTCCTCTGCCTTGAGATGGCTTCTAGGTGTGGGTTAAATCTCTAGTCAGGGCATGTACAGGAGGCCACCTATCCATGCTTCTCTCTACACTGACACCTCTTCCACTCTGTCCTAAATCAACAGATTATATCCTGTATGCACTGTCTTCTTTCAAGTCTCATGTCGTCCTGATGCAGTGGGAGAAGGAAAAGAAGAGTCCAACAGCAATATTAGAACACATGGTGGTGGCGGGTGCTCCTACTGCTCCCTCCAGTGAGTTTCTGCCTCAGGTTTCCGCAACTGTGCTCCCAGCAGTCTCTGCATCCACCCCTGCCCTGGCTGCTTCTCTCTGCCCCTGCACACCCTGCTCTTGGGCTGATCTGCAGCCTCCTCAGTCAGACTTTTTCACATTTTCAGTTCTCATGGTGTCCTGGATTGGGGAGGCAACAGCTCCCTCTGCAGTAAGTACTGCAGTCTCTGGACCCTGGGTCCTGGCAGCAGCAGGGTGTACAGCCCTGCCTGAGGTAGAGGGCACAGAGACAAGTCTGGGTGCCAGGTATGGGCAACCTGAAGGCTTTTGCCAGAGGAAGCTATTTTAAATTCATCAGAATGGCTCCTACCTCAAATCTGCGTAGCTAGAAGTGCCCAGGCTGGGCAGAATGGGAGACACTCTCACACACAACTGCACACTTGCCCACATACATGCTCACTTACATATGCTCTCATTCACAGTCAGCTGGATTTTCGAGTTGATTGCTCTGTGGTTTAACTGTAAGAGTGGTCTGGAGCTGGGAGCAAGGGGACAGAGCTTCCAGCTACTCTGCATCTACTTTTTTTTTTTTTTAGTTTGTTTATTGTAAGGAACATATAGCTGGATTTTGTATTTTTTACACATTTGGAAAATCTATATATTTTTAAAATGAATTTCAGTTAATTATATTTATTGTGGTAATTGGTTTATTTCTTTCTACAATCCTATTTTGTATCTTTCATTTATCATCTATATTTTTATTTTTAATTTCTCCCTCAATTGATAAAATTTACTATATTTCTTTTTTTTTTTTTTCCTATTTGTGGACTGTGAGTTGATGCTGTGATAGAGTGAGAAGTGGAGGAACCTTGGGTCGGTGAATAAATCTTGTATTTGGGAAGGATGTGAGTTATTCAGGATCAGAGAGCATAACATGGTAAGCAGATCTAAGATGCCCCAATAAAAATAATATAAACAGAGCCACTTTAAAGTGGGGACAGAGCTGCCATCCAAAAAAGCCTTGCAGGTCTTATTTCTCAAACCCAGGGAACGTTAAAACTGGGCAAAATAACCTTTGGACTGGGCCTAAAGCAGCCTTGTGTCTGAAACAACTGTTTGCAAAGATAACAAGAAAGTTGATATTATGAGTACTAGACTAAAAATTAAAATCATATTTCAGAAATAGTGTGACTATGTTAGCTTCTCTGCACCTAGAGAAATTCCATTCTTCTGTTCATGTAATTGTTCCCCTTCCCTTTTTCATAAATACCCCTTCCCTTGGCCTCCTAATCAGAATACTATTTGGGTTTCTGCCTGAGTCAGGTTTCTAGAAGTTGGGTTTCTAGAAGTGCTTCTAGAATAGCAATTTTTGGGGTCTCAAATAAATGTTTGTAGCCTTTCACTTTGGCCTTTTATTTCTAGGTTAACACCCCTAAGATTCCCATCTTCTGGCGTGGCCCCCTGCCTCATCTTCTCCCCTGGAGTATGGGGAGGACTGGGGAACAGGATGGGGCAGCATGCCAGTGATTAAGTTACACAGATGGCAAAGGTGAAGAGATTCTTCAGGCTTAATTAAGGTGTCTAATCAACTGACATTAAGCTAATCAAGAGGGAGGTTATCCTGGCTGGGCCTTATCTAATCATAGGAGCCCTCTAAATTCACATCTAGATGTCAAAACCAGTCACAGAGATCCTTCTACTGGCCTTGCAAAACCAGTAGTCACTGTGTAAACTGACCATAAAGGGGGCCTCATGCAGGGACCAGAGAATGCCCTCAGGAGCTGAGACCAGTCCTGAGCCAGTAGATAGCAAGAACTCCAAGATATCAATCTTTCATCTTCCAGAATGTGAATTCTGCCAGCAACCTGAGGGAGCTTGGAAGTGGCATCTTTCCCTCTCAAGCTCCAGGTGAGGACACAGCTTAGCAAACACTTTGACTGCAGACTTGTGACACTGAGCAGAGAGGACCCACCTAACCAGTGCCCAAACTGCTGACCCACAAAAACTCTGAGATATTGAATGTATTTATTTTAAGCAGCCAACTTTGTGATAATTTGTTGTACAGTAGTAGAAAACATGTACAGAAGCATGTTCTTTAGTTTTAGTAGCAACCCTTTTTTCCACATGCCTGTAAAAGTATAAATGTTTTAATCAAATATAAAGTTGTTTATTACCTCTATCCTCCACCTTATCACAATTTAATTAACCAAACTTCCCTTTTAAATCTACTGATACATTTCATCAGTTTCTTTAGTTATCATCATTTCTTTTTCTCCTAGTCTGTGTAACCTAATCTATTATTTTAATGGCTCTTTATTCCTTTATTTTTCTCTTTATTCTAAACATATTTTTTTTCAAAATGCAACTGTTATACTAAATTGTGATACAAACTTTTTCATCTGGTCTAGCAATTATCCAAAGAATTTTGCTGAAACTTTGCTAATAAATACCTCTGCTTCCCCTGCTCCTTTTTAAATGATGTTCCAATACAGTTGTCTCCGTTTTTCCACCTCCACTTTTCCCCTCCCTACCCACAACTGCCTCCCACCCTCAATCCCACCGCCCGCCTTGGCTCTGTCCATGGGTCCCTCATTCACGTTCATTTATGTCCCTTTCCCTTCTTTCCCACGTTATTTCCCTCTCCCTCCCCTCCAGTTACTATCAGTTTGTTGTTCATATGATATTTGTCTTTCATTGTTTGGCTTAAAGTACCAAATACTAAGTACTAACTACTTTAAGCAAGTATGTACAGTATCATGTCATACTTAGTACTAAGTACTTTCATAATACTTCCCAGTTTAATCCACATTGTCGTGAAGGGTAGGAGCTCCTTTCTTTCTGTTGCATAGTATTCCATTGTGTAAATATACCACATTTATTGATGGGCACTGAGGCTGATTCTAGCACTTGACTGTTGTAGTTGTGCTGCTATGAACATTGGGGTGCATAGATTCTTTTGAATTAGTGTTTCAGGATTCTTAGGGTATAATCCCAGCAGTGCAGTTGCTGGGTCCAAAGGCAATTCCATTTTTAGTTTCTTGAGGAAATTCCTTACTGTTTTCCACAGAAAGTGCACCAGTTTGCATTCTCACCAACAGTGCACTAGGGGTCCCTTTTCTCCACAACCCCACCAGCACTTATTGTTTGTCAATTTCTTTATGATGGCCATTCTGACAGGTGTGAAATGGTATCTCATTATGGTTTTAATTTGCATCTCTCTGGTGGCTAGTGATGCTGAGCATTCTTTTATATGCCTCTGGGCCCTCTGTATGTCCTCTTTGATGAAGTGTCTGTTCAGGTCCTTTGCCCATTTTTTAATTGGAGTGTTTGTTTTCCTGGTGTGGAGATGTGTAAATTCTTTATATATTTTGGAGATCAAACCATTGTCTGAGCCCTGGCTGGTGTAGCTCAGTGGATTGAGCGTGGGCGGCAAACCAAAAGGTTGCCGGTTCCATTCCCAGTCAGGGCACTTACTTGGGTTGCAGGCCAGGTCCCCAGTGGGGGTCACATGAGAGGCAACCACACATTGATATTTCTCTCCCTCTCCTTCTCCCTCCCTTCCCTTCTGTTTAAAAATAAATAAATAAAATATTTTTAAAAAATCCTTGCCCAAGATATCATTGGCAAATATGTTTTTCCACACAATTGATTCCCTTTAAATTTTGCTACTGTTTTCTTTAGCTATCTAGAAGATTTTTATTTTTTTAAGATTTTTATTTATTTATTTTTAGACAGAAGGGAAGGGAGGGAGAAAGAGGGGGAAAGAAACAGCAATGTATGGTTGCCTCTCACGTGGCCCTCACTGGGGACCTGGCCCACAACCCAGGCATGTGCCCTGACTGGGAATCGAACCGGGACCCTCTGGTTCCCAGCCCGCGCTCAATCCACTGAGCTACACCAGCCAGAGCTAGAAGCTTTTTATTTTTATGAAGTCCTATTTGTTTATGCTTTCCTTTATGTCCTTGTTCTAGGCGACATATCAGTGAAAATATTGCTGCGTGAAAGTCTGAGATTTTCCTGCCTATCTTCTTCTCTAGGACTTTTATGGTATCATGACTTATATTTAAGTTTTTTATTCATCTTGAGTTTATTTTTGTGAATAGTGTAAGTTGGTCATCAAGTTTCATTTTTTTGCATGCAGCTATGCAGATCTCCCAACACCATTTGTTGAAGAGGCTATTTTTACTCCATTCTATATTTCTGACCCCTTTGTTCAATATTAATTGACCATAGAGACTTGGTTCATTTCTGGGCCCTCTATTCTCTTCCATTGATCTATGTGTCTGTTCTTATGCCACTACCAGGCTGTTTTGATTAACGTGCCCCTGTAATATAGTTTGATGTCAGGTATAGTGATCCTTCCTACTTTGTTCTTCTTTCTCAAAATTGCAGCAGCTGTTTGGGGTCATTTATGGTTCCATGTAAATTTTTGAAGTGTTTGTTTTGTATCTGTGAAATCTGTCATTGACATTTTAATAGGGATTGTGTTGCATCTATAAATTGCTTTGTGTAATATAGATGTTTTGATGATGTTAATTCTTCCAATCCAAGAACATGGCATATGTTTCCATTTGTTTGTGTCTTCCATGATTTATTTCTTCTGTGTTGTGTAGTTTTCTGAGTATAGGTCTTTTATTTCCTTAGTTGGGTTTATTCCGAGGAATTTTATTTTTCTTGTCGCTATAGCAAATGGGATTTTTTCCTGATTTTGGTTTCTGATATTTCATTGTTGGTGTACAAAAATGCCTTTGATTTCTGAATATTGACTTTGTATCATGCTGTTTTGCCAAATTCATTTATTAGGTCGAGCAGTTTTTTGGTGGAGTCTATAGGATTTTCTATGTACATTATCATGTTATCTTCAAACAATGACAGTTTTGCTTCCTCCTTTCCAATTTGAATGCCTTTTATTTCTTTTTCTTGTCTGATCTCTATGGCTGGGCCTTCCAATATTATATTGAACAGAAGTGGTGAAAGTCGACATCCTTGTCTTGTTCCTGATCTTAGTGGGAAAGATTTTAGTTTTGCCCATTGAGTATGATGTTGGCTATAGGTCTCTCATCTATGGCCTTTATTATGTTGTGGAATGCTCCCTCTATTTCCATTTTGCTGAATGTTTCTATTGTAAATGGGTGGTGTACCTTATCAAATGCTTTTTCCGCATCTATGAATATGATCATGTGATTTTTGTCCGTTTTTTTTTTTTGTTTAAGTGATGTATTACGTTTATTGATTTGCAAATATTGTACCATCCTTGCATCCCTGGGATGAATCCCACTTGGTCATGGTGTATGACCTTTTTAATATATTGCTGGATGCGGTTTGCCAATATTTTGTTGAGGATTTTACTGTCTATGTTCATCAGCAATATTTGCTGTAATTTTCTTTCTTTGGTGTGTCTTTATCTGGATTTGGGATTAGGATGATGCTGGCTTCATAAAAAGAGCTTGGGAGTCTTCCATCTTCTTGTATCTTTTGGAAAAATCTGTGAAGGATAAGGGTTAGCTCTTCCTTAAGTGTTTTGTAAAATCCTCCTATGAAACAATCCTGTCCAAGGCTTTTGTGTGCTGGGAGTTTTTTTGATTACTGCTTCGATTTCATCAGCTGTTATTGGTCTATTATGGCTTTCTACTTCTTCGTGCAGTTTTGGAAGATTACACTTTTCTAGAAATTTGTCCATTTCACCTAGGTTTTCAAATTTCTTGGCAAATAGTTCTTCATAGTACTTTCTTACTATCCTTTGTATTTCTGTGGTGTCAGTTGTAATTTCTCCTCTTTCATTTCTGATTGTGTTTATTTGGGTGTTTTCTCTTTTTTTCTTGATGAGTCTGCTTAAAAGCTTGTCAATTTTGTTGATTTTTTCAAAGTACTAGCTCCTGCATTTATTGATCCTTAGAATTGTCCTTTTAGTCTCTAAGTCTTTTAACTCTGATCTGATCTTGGTTATTTCCTTCCTTCTGCTTGCTCTGGACTGTCTCTGTTGTTGTTCCTTGAGCTCTTGTAGGCATAGGGTTAGCTTGTTTATTTGAAATGTTT
Organism: Micronycteris hirsuta; assembly: GCA_004026765.1. Lineage (NCBI taxonomy): Eukaryota > Metazoa > Chordata > Mammalia > Chiroptera > Phyllostomidae > Micronycteris > Micronycteris hirsuta. The sequence goes on from PVJI01027257.1 coordinate 17,206, forward strand.
CTATCTTTTTTAGGTAGGCCTGTATCGCTATGAATTTCCCTCTCAGGACTGCCTTTGCTGTGTCCCATAAGTTTTGGACTGTTGTGAGTTCATTTTCATTTGTTTCCAGAAACTTTTTGATTTATGCCTTGATCTCATTGTTAATCCACGCATTGTTTAACAGCATGCTATTCAATCTCCATGATTTTGAGTGTTTTGGGGTTTTTTTCTTTGGGGTTGGTTTCTAGTTTCAGTCCCTAGTGGTCGGAGAAAATGCTTTCTATGATTTCAATTTTCTTGAATTTATTTAGGCTTGTTTTGTGTCCTATCATGTGGTCTATCTTTGAAAATATTCCATGTACATTGGAAAAGAATGTGTATTTTGCTTCTTTGGGATGAAAGGTTCTATGTATATGTCAGTCAAGTCCATTTGCACTAAGATATTTTTCAATGGTACAATATCCTTGTTGATATTTTTTTAAATTATTTTATTGTTGTTCAATTACAGTTGTCCGGATTTACCGTCCCCCCACCCCACCCCAGGCAAACCCACCTCCCTCCCTTGCTTCCCCCCTCCCCCTTGGTTTTGTCCATGTGTCCTTCATTGCAGGTCCTGAATACACTTGTCCCCCTTCTCCCCTTCCCCTTCCCCTCTGGTTACTGCCAGAATGTTCTAAACTTCAATGTCTCTGGTTCTATTTTGTTTCTCTGGTTGTATTTGCTTGCTTACCTCAGAAGCGTCTTGG